>ML315056.1:0-25750 GCA_005239505.1 Nicotiana paniculata
TTTTAACCGGTCTGGGCCGGGCCGGTTACGGGTCAACCCGGCCCGTTAGACACCCTTACTTGAGATACACTTTTGAAAGGTTTGACGTATATGGTTAAACCCGTGGTCAATAGGTGCGTAAGGAATTCTGAGATATGCATATCATTCGTTTTTATTTGAAGATCTACACATGATATATTTTATATTGAACAAATACCAATAGTATGTAATAGTAATATATTCATATTTTTTTAAGATATGCACATCATAATTTTTTATTTGAAGAGACTTGCACGTGATACTCTTTTTATATGTAATATTAAAAAAGATAAAAAAATTAATTTTTGGATAATTTTTGTCTATAACAGTCAAAATATATTCAAACACCAAATGTTGTTATAGGTGTATAATAGCCATTCACTATAAAAGTCAAAAAAATTCGGAACAAACGATGTTGTTATAAAGAAGTTTGACTGTATCTATATTTGAAGTAGATTTTTCTAGATTTTTGAAAATAAAATTTTTAATAATTTTTAGCATAAACCATTTAATCTCTTAGGTGACACTATTGATCTTAGGACTTAGGTAATAGAAACCGATCCAAGAAGTTGATAACTTATATAAAACTAATTTTCTGATGTTTCAATATACTTGTTGCAGTAATGAAAACCTGAGAAAAAACAAACAAAAAAAGGTTTAAAAGTATACTACTCATTTTCTAATGAAAATGTAAGTTTTTTTATATATAAAACTTCTAACTTTTCTACTTTGAAATACTTAATATTTTCTTAAAATGATTTGGGGCCTCACCAGAAGAGTTGTGGTAGATATGATCTTTATTCTTGAACCCGAGAGATTCGGTTGGAGTATTTGAAGTGAAAAAAATTTCTTCTAATGAGCGGTTCTCACTTTAATGGACTTTACATGGTACGAACTCGAATTAATCAATGCCCCAAATTATGCACCAGACATCAAGTAGATATCAAGTAGGGATTGGAAAAAAATTGGGGCCCCCAAAATTGTGGGGTCTAAAGTTGGGTGCATTAGTGGCTTCACCCTCTGGCCGCCTCTGTATGCACTCTAATAGATATGGTCCTTCCTTATCTATTCCCTCTCCTTTTTATGGTGTTGGATCTGCGTGTTAACTTCCATGGCTATGGAAGTTGGAGCTTGAGGAGAAGAGGGAGAAGAAGCTTCGAGAGGGCAGTTGACACAACGAGAATAATTGATTCTGTTATTTTTCTAAAATATACTGTACAAACTAACTCTCTTTTTTACTGTTCTATTAATACACATTAAATTTACTAGCTAACTACTTGCTTAACCACTAATAACATTAACTACCTAAGCTAACTAGAGTTAGGTGACTTGAGTACACTCAATACTCCCCCTCAAGCCGATGGCTTGAACAATTTCTGTACTCCAAGTCTGCTTAGCAAGTAATCATGTTGAAGTTTTCCTAGACTTTTTGTGAGTAGATCAGACGGCTGTTCTTGGTTGAAACATGTTCAGTTCTCAGTATTCCCTGTGTAATCCTTTCTCTTACAAAACGGAAATCAAGTCTATATGCTTGGTTTGTTCATAAAAAAATGGATTAGCTGCTATTTGGATTGCAGCTTGCTGTCACATCTAAGCTTCACAGGCAATTCCACATCCACTCCAAGCTCTTTGAATAGTCCAATAACCCAAGTTATTTCAGTTGTACATGAAGCCATGCTTCTGAACTCAGCTTCAGCTGAGCTTCTGGATATTGTCTCTTGTTTCTTTGAATTCCAAGATATAAGTGCATCCCCAAACTTTACCAAATAGCCTGTTACAGACCTCCTGGTTTGCAAACATGCTCCCCAGTCTGAGTCACAATAAGCACTTAGCTTGTTGGTGTTCTGTGCAGGCATCAACAGCCCTAAACCTGGGCTTCTTTTAGATATCTTACTACTCTAAATGTTGCTTCCATATGAGATGCCTTTGGACGGTGCATATTGACTCAACACTTGTGCAACAAAGGCTAAGTCAGGTCTTGTCATGGTTAAGTACAGCAGTCTGCCCACTAGCCTTTGATATCCTACTGGATCTTTAAGTAGTTTATCTTCATAATTCTCATCACTTCTTATACATTGATCATATTCTTCAGAAGTTAATTTCTGATTCAATTCAAGTGGAGTTCCTGCTGGTTTTGATCCCCTAGCCCTGACTCAGAGATGAGTTCCAAAGCATACTTCCTCTGACACATCCAAATCCCTTCCTTGGACCTTGCAAACTCAACTCCTAGAAAGAATTTCAATTCACCTAGATCCTTCATTTTGAACTGACTTTGTAGGTATTTTCTTGTTTGACTCAGTCACTACTGTTTGTTGCCTGTGATGAGTAGATCATCAAAATAAACTAAAATCACTACTAGAACACTACCTGCTTTCTTTGTAAACAAGGAATAATCAAAGTGACTTTGTTGAAAACCCATCTACAGCAGTGACTCTGTCAGCTTCTTGTTCCATTGTCTAGGTGCTTGTTTGAGTCCATATAGGGATTTGTGAAGTTTGTAGACCTTTAAGGAAATTATTATGGACATCCATTTGATAGATAGTCCATTGCTTAGTTGCAGCAAGTGCTACCACAATCCTGACTGCCACCATTTTGGCTACTAGGGAGAAGGTCTCGTTGTAGTCAAGGCCTTCTATTTGACTGTATCCCTTGGCAACCAAACGAGCCTTATATATCTCCACCTCCCCTGAGGCTCTATACTTAATTTTAAAAATCTACTTGCAGCCAATTGGCACTTTACCAGGTGACAGGTCAACATTACTCCATGTATTGTTGTCTTCCAAAGCAGTTATCTCCAGTTGCATAGCTTGTATCCACTTTGGGTCAGTAGAGGCTCCTTTGAATGTCTTTGGCTCTGAAAAGGCTGAATAAGTAGAGAGAGCTTGCAAATACACTAGCTTGAGTTGTGTATAGGTTATATATGAGGACAGGGGATATGAGCATGATTGCTTGGAGCCTTTGGTTACATAGTCTTGTAACCATAAGGGAGGCTTACTTGGTATGGATGACCTTCTAGGACCCACTAGAGAGGCAACATATGATAAAGGGACTTGCTCAGATACAGCATGCTCAACTCCTGCTGATGGAGTGACTTGTTTAGCTACAGCACGCTCAACCTCTGCCTCTGATGCATCAGGAAAGTGTGCATGGGTCTTCATGGGATGAGGAGAGATAGCAGGTGTCTCAGGTGAACAAGTAGAGGGACATGGTATATGTTTGTTCTCATTCCTACAGTGCACTGCATCAGGAGACATAAGGTCTAAGACTAGAAATATTGGAGTTCCAGCTGCTTTCATGCGCTTGAAAGGAAACGGGTCCTCCTGAAACACTACATACCTACTTACCAAGAAATTATGGGAATGAAGATCATACAGTTTTTACCCCTTCTGTGTAGTTGAATATCCCATGAACACTGTAAGTACATCTCTAGAGGCAAACGTGTTTGCTATCTTAGGAGTAGCAACATAACATAGGCAGACAAAAACCTTCAGATGAGATAATGAAGGAGCACAAGAGTACATCATTTCAAATGGAGACCTATCAGCAGTGAATCTTGAGGGTAGTTTGTTGATCAGGTAGACAATTGTGGTGACACACTCTCCCCAGAACCTTAAAGGTATTGCAGCCTGAAATCTGAGCGACCTTGCCATGTTCAGGATAGTTCAATGTCTCCTCTCAGCAATCCCATTCTGCTGTGGAGTGTAGACACATGTACTTTGATGATTAATCCCAAAATCAGACATGGGAGTCTTGACCTCATGGCTAAAGAACTCACCTCCATTTTCTGTTCTTAGAGTCTTAACGGAACTAGAGAATATATTCTTCACTTTATTCAGAAATTCTCTTAGCACAACTATGGTGTTCTTAGAGTCTTATTTAGTGATTCATGTCATGTTCTGTGTAAACCCCTAATTTCGTGTGATTTTACACTATTTTAATTACTAGGGTTCCTGATTCTCTCCCGCTGTGTGTTTACTCTGCATAAACTATGTTGATTCTTAAATCAGTACTACTCCTATTTGAATCCCTAATTTCCTGTGATTGATTTCCTTTAATTGATTTCCTGGGATAATATTTTTACGACCTTTAGTTACTTCTTGCCTTATTACATGACTAATTTTACTATCAGTAGATTCTTACAGTAGTGTTTTAATTAAAACCTTATGAACCTTACCCCAATTTTCTACTCTATGCTTACTATGTTTGAAATCTTTCCTTATTTATTATACACGATTCCTTTCCTTACTTACTACCTATTCTGACCGTTTGAAATTTAACTCCCTTAATTAAGGGAGTACTAGTACTGATTTTGCAACTAATTGATTCTTTGAGTTAATTATTACCTTATTTTCACCTAGTTTCAAACTCTATATATACTCTATTCATTCCATGGCACAGACACGAATAATTAATCTGTTCAACTCTCTCTCTCTCTCACACAACTAAAACTTGCTCTCTATTCTCTCTTCTGTGTTACTTGCTACTATTCTGAGTCAGCTGGCTGCAAGCCAAGGTTAGCTACTGTGCCTCACCTATTTCTGCTTTGTGTTTCTGCTTTCTTCACTTCACTGGTATGTTCTAATTCAGATTTCAGTCGTCAAACTAATGTGTTTCTATTACTGTTGCAATTTATTGTGTTTCTAATCTGCTTCTATTTACTATTCTGTTGTTCAACATGTAACTAAGATCCTGAATCCCCTCTACCTGTTAAGTTATGCTTTACTTGTCAATGACCAGCATGTTTCTGTATACTTAGCACCTGCGTTTTATGTGAACCCCCATGCCTATGACTGGTACATTAGTTTAATCATGGTCTTAGTTGTTTGGTATTGATATGTTAATCTAATATGGTACTTTATTGTACCCCTGATCGTCTGAACCCTTAGAAGCTTCTGATTGCACGCCTATATGTGTTTCTTCCTGCTACATGCTTACCCTTACTTGCTCTGTATTTGTCCCTCAAATCCCATTACCACTGCTTGTGATTGTTGGACTATT
Source organism: Nicotiana paniculata (assembly GCA_005239505.1). Taxonomy (NCBI): domain Eukaryota; kingdom Viridiplantae; phylum Streptophyta; class Magnoliopsida; order Solanales; family Solanaceae; genus Nicotiana; species Nicotiana paniculata. Next base: position 5,017 of record ML315056.1, read on the forward strand.
CCTGGTCCTTTGTGTGATGTTGAACTTGGTGTTCCTGCCCTTTTGGTGGTTAAACTTCTTTGTTATAAAACTATTCCAATCAAGTTTCCCTCTTCAAAACTGTTTTCTTACTTACTCTTTTCAAAACTGTTTTCTTACTTAACCTTTTCAAAACTATGTCAAGCACTCTCACATATACTCTTAGAAGTCTAGGCTCTGCCCCTTATGTGTGAGCATTGCCTTGGGACCCTTGAGATACCTCTGAACTTTGACATACAGAGGTTGGCCATTCCACACTGCACTTACTCTATCTTAGCTATGAAATCTAGGTGTGAGCACTGCCCGGGAGCCCTTGAGGTCCTTAGGGAACTCTAACACACCCTGATTATGAGAAAGGTTGTGAAATAATACTTGGCATTGAAGACCTGGAGACTTGAGCCTATTCTATAGGCTCCCTATAGTTAGCTTCTTATTTTTCTCCTATTTCAGTTGTTTAATCATATCCCATGGTCTGTAATAATTAATTGTAAATAACTCTGGGGTCGGATAGTGAAAATGGGTGGGTGATATGCATGTTGTAGTATAATTAAGGGTAGAGACCATGCTTCTAGGTTTATTTTCTCTGTGCGCAATAGCAACCATGTTTAGGTACAACATTCCATGCATTAGATATCATTCTACTTAGGCTCATATATATTGTTTTCCTTTCAGCACGTCATCATTCATTGCCCTCACTTAGAGATCCTGCCTATAGGACAAATAATTAAGTAAATTGCTATTATGTGATTTTGCTCATATAAACGTGTCCTGAAGCTTCATTTAGAAGTCCTGTCCAATATTAAATAATGGTAACAAAACTGCAATCATGTCTCATCATGCCTACACACTTAGAGATCCCGTTTCTAGGTAAACAACATTAAAAAATATACTACCTATGCTATTCCTGAATCTGTACATAATGATGTGATTCTATGTGCATTTAGAAATCCTGTTTAAGTTATCATGCATCGTGTTGCATTAGACATCATGCTATAGGATCGCATTCATTTAACTGCACTTAGTCTAAATATAGATATCTAAAACAGTCCCCTGTTCTAAACAACTGGTAATTAGTCCTTGCACATCTTCAACACCTAGAATTGCATGTTATTAGCTATAAACAACCTAGAATCGTTAACAAATCTGAATAATTGTTGCATATAGGCGAGCCTTAGGTAATCAACTTAAAAAATAAAATTAGAATTGTCTTTGTGGTCATGTTTAACTGTCAGTATGCTTAAAACCAGTAGGCAAGCCTGATTAAGACTTCCTTTCTGAGTTATGCAATAAATCTGTCTTTGTGTTATCACCTAGATACCATGCTTTAGGATTCTGAATTAATATGGACCTTAGTTGTGTATGAGACATGTTGTTTATGTGTACTGTGTGGGGAGGAATACTTGAGCCTTTATCTGCTTTCCGTGCTTTCCCTTTATCTGCAGTCCTACTTATTTTGTTATCTGTCGCCCTAGAATTTTTACCTTTAAAACCTGAGGGTCTGCCTAGAACCTCCCTTTAGGATAAGAGTCCTAATTTCCTCCGGGGCTGATAGGAAGGGACGGGTAACAACATGCAATAGAAGTCGAGACCAACACTCATTTTTAATAACCTTACGGGGTGGGAAGGGTATAATATGGATATGATGACCGGTGCGCTAATACCACGTGTAGCCCCTCTTCGAGGAGTGATTAGCGGGTATTTCATTGATGTGATCCATATTATTATAAACCTAGGACACCTTTTATATGCTTAGCTCATAATCCTTTTCAAAGTCTAATCTCCTTTACTATTTTCAAACATCTGCATGCTTAAGACTTAAATCCCCTCTTATTTGAGCCTTTACTTGTTATTTTCTAATTGTACAAATTCACGAAACCATTTGGCCGGGAACCACACTTGTGGATCCTGAGGGGTGCCTAACACCTTCCCCTTAGGATAATTTCAAGCCCTTACCCAAATCTCTGGTTAGTAACGTAGTTGTAATTGAACCCCTTAGGTGCCCTAACACACCGTTAAAATCATTAGGTGGTGACTCTTCAAAATATGCAAATCTCTTTCCCAAAAGGAATGAGTTGTCCCAACCAATGTCATGAACCCGATTCCGCGAGGAAAAAAAGGGGGCGCGACAGCATGGCGACTCTGCTGGGGATGTCCAGGCTTTTACCATTTCAAATTGTTTCGTGAATTTGTGCCTTTATTTTTAAACACCTGCACCCTTTCCTATTCCCTTTACATGCAATTAATTGTTTACTTAAGGTATTTACGTTTCTTCAAAGACAAAACTGACATGTCTCTTTATTTTTTTGTAACTGATTTAAATCATTACTGCTTTTTTTACCGCTTTCTTTAATGTGCAAATACGTGACAACTTGTTTTAATACTCATTATTGCATAATCATGCTCAACATTCATACTCCACTCATGCCAAACAAAGTACTATAGCAACGCTTGATGAGTGGTTGCGCTCTTCCTAAATTATTACCCACTAAATTCGGAAAGGCTTATTTGCGGTAAAACTAGTCGATCAGCGGTGCAGTCGACGGTTCCGTGCCTTTCCCCCTTGAGTTGTCCACTCAAGGGCACCGGTCCCTAACCCCATAGAAACCTTACTCTGTCGCATTGTTGCATGCATCATGGTCAAACCTAGTCGAGCTAAAGTGTCGTCCGCGCGATAGCTTTTAAGATAGACTTATCCAAAAGTCCACCGGGTTTCCCTAAACCCAAATGGACGCCCTCATGTTCTGTGCATTTATTTGGAGAACTAAATGCTTCCTGCTAATTATTGATGATAAATAGTTGAGTCCGGTGGGGGTAAGGGCCTAACCTTATTTTCTTTGCAGAAAAATGAGGCACGAAGTCCCCAGATTCGACATGGTCTCCAATATCCACCCAATACTGTTGAGTTGGTGGGAGGATCTGCACTCTAGCGACAAAGATATCATCAGGAAACACTTGGGTAACCTACCATCTCTCCTGGAAATCCAGTCTGACAAAATGATAATAGAGGTTGCTACCCTGTTCTGGGACCGTGAAAGGTCCGTGTTCCGCTTTAGGAACATCGAAATGACGCCTTTAATAGAAGAGATAGAAGGGTTGGCTAACCTAGCATGGGAAACTCCAGGGTTGTTGATGCCTGAGAACCGCACAGGCAAAAGTTTCCTCAAAATGATAGGCCTGAAAAAGGACACAGAATTGGTATGTTTGGAGGATTCATACATTCTTTTTGACTACTTGTACGAAAGGTATGGCTACAACAAATCATATCGTACCTACCATGACGAGTTCTCTATCACCTCTCTGGTACACGTCCATTGTCGAATGTTCGTGTTTATGGTTTTCTTTTAGGTTTGATCGTGTTCCCGATGAAGAAGGAAACGATCCATACCAGGCTAGACATGGTAACTAAGACCATAATGGAAGGGGTAAATGGGCAAGATTTCAGCATTGTGCCCATGATCGTTGCAGACATATATCGGGCCTTATAAAGGTGTCAACAAGGAGCAAAGCATTTCGAAGGTTGCAATTTATTGCTTCAACTCTGGCTCATGGAACATCTCCAAAGAGGTGAATACCGACAAGACATTCACCGCAGAATGTGGGATGACCACATCGCTTTCCATCACCCAAAGCGAATGAATTATATCCCCGACATATTTGCGCAGCCTGAAAATGCCGAGGGATGGGTTGAGCTTTTTGATAACTTGACTGAAGAGCAGGTTCAATGGATGTTTGAATGGTTTCCGACGGATGAGTTCATCATTCGATCCCTAGACGCATCATTTCTGATACTGATTGGTCTGAGGGGGACATACCCTTATGTCCCTCTTCGAGTTATGAGGCAAGCAGGTAGGAAGCAAGTCACCCCTAGGGTCGAGAAGATGAGCCATTTTTTAGCTGACTTTCAAAATAATGACAGTCCTCACAATTGCCAAGCTCAGCACCTGTGGCACTGCAAGGTTATACTTGAGAAAGACACCATCGAGCTAGACATATATCATGTCGATTGTACCCCTTTCTATCTTAGTTGGTTAGAAGAGGATTTGGGTGGCCAGAGCAAGCTGGGGTACATCTGAGGTCACATGGTTATAGATGAAAGGGTCGAGGCACAAGTCAAATATAACCAACTGCGCAAAAGGATCCGGGAATATGAGGATGACCACCACAAGATACATGAGTCCAACAAGAAACTGATCGAGGAATGGAAGGACATGGCTATCAACGCCAACAAGAGGCTGGGGGTAATTGGAACGAGGTATAGTCTAGCTGGAAGAAAAGTTCATCAAAAGAGTCGAAGATTGTCAGAAGGCTGAGGGAGTTGCAGGGGATACCTAGCCAGAACCTACCTGTTGCTGTGACTTCGTGAGCTGGGAAACTGTACAAGGAAAGCAAGAATGCCGAGTCTAGGGAAGGTCCTTCTGGGACCAAGTAGATAGGAGTGTCTTTATTTTTCCATCAATGTAATAAGGCCAATGGCCATTAGTGACTTTTATTTTTCGTCTATCGTTTTGAGATTTGTCTATTTTTCTTATCAATAAATGAGGCATTTAGCATTTTAAGTTCTCCAAATCAATTTTTTGCTAGGCCTACCTCGGGCACAAAGAGGTTCCCAACTTAGGACGCGCTTTACACTTCCGCATTATGTGTTTAAATACCGCAATATTCTTTTCATAATCCTCACTAACTTGGTTACCTTTTGTTTTTATTTCTTTTTCTTACTCCCCTCCCCAAAGGTTAGTTCGGGAATTCTGGCATCATCATCCTATCGCACAAGATCCAAGGGCCCTCCACCTACTCCTTCTCCCAGTCCTCCTAAGGGCAAAGACAAAGGGAAAAGTAAGATGGAAGAGTTCAGCGGCACCAGAAAGGAGAATATGATTGAACAGGTAGAGGCCACTGATGGCCGAGGTATTCAGGTCCTGCATGAAAACATGTCACCACTTGAACAGAAATTGCTGAAGTTCCAGGAAGAACTCGATCAAGTCTGGAATCTGGCCAACTTGTCATTTTCCCTCAACGTCCCCGACGTCAACCTTCCAAATTCTCAAAACCCCGCACCTTACCATCACGTCACTCCCCCAAAGAACCAAACTCTCCCGACGTAGTGCAATGCTTGCCATACCTCAAATAACACTCTACTACTCATCCCAGAACCTCAAAACCCTACAAATGACCATTTCCACACCTATTACAATCCCATCTATGTGGAAATCGTGACCCACTCCACTCCGCCTATTTCACAGGCACCCGAGTTTGACGGAAAGGACTTACTTATCAAGAACCTGGCCAAGGAGCTTAAGAAATTGACCAGCCGAGTCCAGGGTGTTGAAGGAACCAAGGGAATTGAAGGGTTGAACTATGAAGAACTTTGTATCCAACCTGATGTCGAACTGCTCGAGGGGTACAAACCTCCAAAGTTTGAAATGTTTGACGGTACTGGTGATCCGAGAGTCCATCTGAGGACCTATTGCGACAAATTGGTTGGCGTTGGGAAGGGTGAAAGAATCTGCATAAAGTTGTTCATGAGGAGTTTGAAGGGGGACGCACTGTCTTGGTACATCAGCCAAGACCCCAAGAAGTGGTCAAACTGGGTAAGAATGGCGTCTGATTTTATGGACAGGTTTAGATTCAACACAGAGAATGCACCAGATGTGTTCTACATTCAAAATTTGAAGAATAAACCCACAGAAACCTTTCCCGAGTATGCTACTCGCTGGAGGTCCGAAGCCGCTAAAGTCAGACCTGCTCTAGAGGAAGAGCAGATGAACAAGTTCTTTGTCCGGGCTCAGGACCCGCAGTATTATGAACAATTAATGATGGTTGAAGGCCACAAGTTCTCCGACATCATCAAGTTGGGTGAGCGGATTGAAGAAGGTATTAAAAGCGGTATGGTTACAAATTTTTAAGCCTTGCAAGCCACTAACAAGGCTTTACAGTCCGGTGGTGTGTCTAAGAAGAGAGACGTGGGAGCCGTAATGATTGCACACAGAGCCAAGTCCCCACTCAAATACCAAATTTATCCAACACCTCTACTCACATACCAGCCAACCCCGAATTACCAAGCACCCTCACCAAATTACCAGGTACCCTCACCGAACTACCAAGCTCCACCGCCCATACATCAACCTGCTTCGCCCAGGTACTCACAACCCGCTCCCGTTTACCACACTTATAATTCCCAGCCATCCCATTACCAATCACCCCCTACACGCCAAAACTTCCCTAGACCTCGTCCCAATTTTGATTGCTGCCCTCCAAAGAAATACACTGCCATAGTCGAGCCCATTAACCATCTGTATGAGAAGCTCAAAGTTGTTGGTTATGTCACACCTATCCCTGGTGCTACCCCTGAGAACCCTTCTCAGTGGGTTAACCTAAACAAATCCTGGGCATACCATTCCGGCATGAAAGGACACACCATCGAAGAATGCCTCTCTCTGAAGTACAATATACAGGCCCTCATTGACAACAAGATTATTGTGGCAAAACACCCCGTTCCAAACGTCCGCGACAATACTTTGCCAGACCATAAGGATAGAGGTATTCATATGATTGAAATAGAAGATGATTGGGATCCTGAGGGATAAATCGGCTTGATCGCAGAAGGCGATGACCCAAAGAAATCCGCAGTCACTCTCAAACAGATCATAGTCCAGATTCAACCATCTGAAGACGCTGAGGTGAATATGTCTATACCATTTGATTTTGAAGCAGCGCCACCTGCAAAGTCACCAGTTCCAATTGAAGTCGAGTTTGTATCTCCATCAAATGCAGCGGCACCATTCGAGGTCGCAGTCTTTCCACCCCGAACACACATTCCGTTTGAAGTAAGGATGGCCACACCAATTCCGGTGGCAATGTCAACCACGCCGCCCTTCTATTCAAACTCTATCCCTTGGGACTACACAGCTGAGGCGAGAAGGAAAGTCAAGGTCAGGTCTGAGGAAGTTGTCGTAGCACAGGGTATGACGAGAACTAGTAGGGTCTACACCCCTGAGAATCTGGCCGAGTTAAGCAAGCATGCTGCCAACCGGCCTCCCCTTATCAAAACAGGTACCGATGACCTTTGGAGAAAGGTACATGCTAAGGAGTATTCAGTCATCAACTAGCTGAACAAGACACCGGCACATATATCCATCCTCTCTTTGCTGCAGAATTCTGAAACACACATAAATGCTTTGTTGAAAGTGTTTAGTGAAGCATATGTTCCGGGAAATGGCCAATATGGTAGGCCAAGTACTGGAGAGTCATAAAATTACTTTTCATGAGGACGAGATACCACCTGAAGGATTGGGGCACAACAAAGCGCTGCACATCACCGTGCAATGCGAAGATCATTTCATCACAAGAATCTTGATCGATGGAGGTTCAAGTCTTAACATCTGCCCATTGATAACACTCAAGAAATTGGTTAAAGGGCTACATGAGATAAGGGATGGAGCGATCAATGTGAAAGCCTTCGACGGTTCTCAGAGGTACACCATGGGGGAGATCAGTCTATGTCTGCAGATGGGACCGACTTGGTTCGAAGTGGATTTCCAGGTGATAGATGTGACAGCCTCCTACAACATATTGTTGGGACGACCCTAGATTCATGTTGTTGGGGCCGTAGTGTCAACACTACATCAGGCGGTAAAATTCGAGTGGAACCACCAAGAGGTGATTATTCATGGTGACGGTAGCAACCCCATTTATAGTCGTCAAACTATTCCGGTGATTGACGGAAAAAGGAAGATAGGCAGGGGAACTTACCACCACATNTGCCACCTTGGCACGGTCCCTATTACCCTTTGGAGCAGCCGATACCTCATCTTGAGCAAACTTTCAAGTAGGCCGACATTATTTACGGATCAGACGAAGAAGAAACACTTGCAACGATGAGGAGTTTGTTCCTAGAGGACGATGATATAGATTGCTGTGTTGTTCTCGAGGAGGAGGGGGAGGAAGGCCCTTCCATATAGACTATAATCAAGGGGACATATCTCAAGAAATGTTCTATCAAGACGACCAAAGCCCGACGAGCCTCGGGGTAGCAAGTTAAAACAAGCCTTATTTACTGTTTTATTTACTAAATGATTTTCCTTTTCCTGCATTTTTCAATTTCTGCAATAAGATCTTCAATGTTCAAATAGTTATTCAATTCATCAAAGCATCTTCTAAATTTCTCTTACGAATCCGACATGTATTGCTATTGTCTTCTCTCATTACTTTATTTACACATCATTACTGTTACTTTTCTTGATGAACTGATGTCTGTGACATGCAATGAGACAACGCAGCAAACAGACATTGATTCAGACGAAGACGACATACCTGACGAGATTTTCAAAGAAGTTGAGAACTTTGAGAACAGCCCTAAGTCCAACCTGGACGAGACTGAAGTTATCAACCTGGGAGATTCAGAAAATTTCAAGGAGACTCGCATCAGCATTCATTTGTCACCGTCATAAAAGAAAGAATACACAGAGTTTCTAAAAGAGTATGAGGACGTATTTGCATGGCCGTATGATGACATGACTGGTCTAAGTGTGTCTATTGTGGCTCACAAACTACCAACCAATCCAACGTGCCCATCGGTAAAACAAAAGCTCAGAAAGTTCAAACCCGACATGAGTTTAAAATCAAAAAAGAAGTTACCAAGCAGATCAACGCCAAAGTTCTCCAGGTAGTGGAGTACCCGACATGGTTAGCCAACATTTTAACTGTGCCAAAGGAGGACGAGAAGGTCAAAGTTTGCGTCGACTACCGAGATCTCAATCGGGCCAGTCCGAAAGACTACTTCCCTTTACCAAATATACACATTCTGATTGACAATTGCGCCAAGCATGAATTGCAGTCCTTTATGGGTTGCTTCGCCAGTTATCACCAGAGTTGGATGGATGAGTAAGATGCCGAGAAAACGGCTTTCATCACACCGTGGGGACTGTATTGTTACAAGATGATGCCATTCGGCCTAAAGAATGCAGGGGCCACCTACATGAGGGCCATAACCACCATATTCCATGACATGATTCACAAGGAGATCGAGGTGTACGTGGATGATGTCATTATCAAATCAAAGAAAGTTGCTGATCACATGGAGAATTTGGGGAAGTTCTTCAATAGATTGCGAAAATACAATCTGAAACTAAACCCCGCGAAATGTGCATTCAGGGTTCCTGCTGGGAAGTTGCTGGAGTTTATTGTAAGCCGCCGGGGAATAGAATTGGATCCGTCAAAAGTCAAAGCCATTGAAGAACTACCACCACCAAGGAACAAGAAAGATGTGATGAGTTTCTTGGGGAGGCTTAATTACATTAGCCGGTTTATAGCACAGTCTACAGTCATCTGTGAGCCAATCTTTAAGATGTTGAAGAAGGACGTTGCGACCAAGTAGACCGATGATTGTCAAAAGGCTTTCGATAGAATCAAGGAATATTTGTCAACACCGCCAGTCCTAGTACCGCTCGAGCCGGGCAGACCTATGTTACTTTATCTTGTCGTGTTAGATGGAGCTTTCGGCTGCGTTCTGGGGGAACACGATGAAACGGGAAGGAAGGAACAAGCTATTTATTACCTCAACAAGAAGTTCACTCCACATGAGGCCCAATATTCTCTATTAGAGCGTACCTGTTGTGCTCTAACTTGGGTCGCCCAAAAGCTGTGGCATTACTTCTGTGCCTACAAAAGATATCTCATATCAAGAATGGATCCATTAAAGTACATCTTTCAGAAGCCTATGCCCACTGTCAAGCTAGCCAAGTGGCAAATCCTGTTGAGCGAATTAGACATTGTTTACATGACTCAGAAGGCAGTTAAAGGACAAGCTCTGGTAGGCCATCTTGCTGAGAATCCCGTAGACGGAGGATACGAACCCCTGAAAATATATTTTCCTGATGATGAGGTATCATTCATAGGAGAAGATATTGCAGAATCCTATGATAGTTGGAGGATGTTCTTTGATGGAGCAGCAAACTTCAAGGGAGTCGGTATTGGAGCAGTCCTAGTATCAGAGACCGGTCGGCATTATCCGATATCGGCCAAACTTGGGTTCCCTTGCACCAACAATATGGCCGGATATGAAGCCTGCATCTTGGGGCTCAATATGGCCATTGACATGAACGTCCAGGAGCTGTTAGTGATCGGTGATTCATACCTATTGGTACATCAGGTACAAGGAGAATGGGCAACAAAGAATTCCAAGATACTTCTGTATCTGCATCACGTACAAGAATTAAGAAAGAGGTTCACAAAGATAGAGTTCTGGCACGTCCCCAGAAGCCAGAATGAGTTCACTGACGCATTAGCTACTTTGTCCTCAATGATCCATCATCCGGACAAGAATTTCATTGACCCTATTCCTATAAAGATCCATAATCAACCAGATTACTGTGCCCATGTCGAAGAAGAAGCAGACGGAAATCCTTGGTTTCATGACATCGATGAGTACTTGGCAAAAGGAGAATACCCCGAGCTTGCAAATTCCACTCAGAAACGCACACTTCGGAGATTGTCCAACAATTTCTTCCATAGCGGAGGAATCATGTATAGGAGGACTCCCGATTTGGGGTTATTAAGGTGTGTTGACGCAAAAGAAGCATCAAAATTGTTGGAAGAAATTCATGTTGGGACCTGTGGCCCACATGTGAACGATTTTGTTCTAGCAAAGAAGATACTCCGAGCTGGTTACTTTTGGATGACTATGGAAACGGACTGCATCCAGTATGTTCGGAAGTGCCACTGCTTCCAGATACATGGGGATATGATAAAGGTGCCTCCAAGTGAGCTCAATGCAACCAGCTCACCATGGTCGTTCACCGCTTGGGGTATGGACGTTATTGGACCAATCGAGCCTGCTGCCTCCAATGGCCACAGGTTCATTCAGGTCTCCATTGACTACTTCACTAAATGGGTCGAAGCAGCTTCCTACAAAGCAGTTACTAAGAAAGTCGCAGCCGACTTTGTCCGCGACCGCATTATTTGTCGGTTCGAGTTCCCGAGTCAATCATCACCGACAATGGTTCTAATCTCAACAGTGACTTGATGAAAGCTATGTGTGAAACTCTCAAGATCAAACACAAAAATTCCACAGCATACAGACCTCAGATGAATGGAGCCGTAGAGGCCGCTAACAAAAACATCAAGAAGATACTAAGGAAGATGATAGAAAGGCACAAGCAGTGGCATGAAAAGTTATCATTCGCTTTATTGGGATACCGCACCACTATCCGCACATCAACATGGGCAACTCCCTATATGCTAGTTTATGGTACAGAGGTTGTTATTCCTGCCGAAGTGGAGATTCCATCTCTAAGAATTATAGAGGAAGCTGAGATCAGCGATGCAGAGTGGGTAAGAAGCTCTATGAGAAACTAGCCCTCATAGACGGGAAGAGAATGAATGCAGTATGTCATGGTCAACTATATCATAACAGAATGGCCAACGCCTTCAACAAGAAAGTCAAGTCGAGAAGATTCACACCAGGGCAACTGGTGTTAAAGAAAATCTTTCCGTATCAAGATGAAGCCAAGGGTAATTTCTCTCCCAACTGGCAAGGTCCGTACATTGTTCATAGAGTGCTAACAGGAGGAACACTCATACTTGCAGAAATGGACGGAGAAGTTTGGCCAAAACCGATCAATTCAGATGCAGTCAAGTGCTACTATATGTAATCTTTATGCTTTCTCAGTGATGTAAATTGAACTACGCCTGACCTGATTCTCGTTTAAGAGAGGATACGTAGGCAACCCTATGGGTTCGATCACAATTCAATAAAAATCTATTTTTCCCCGTAATCGGAAACTGGGGCAGAATTTTGAGGAGGACCCTCAAAATTCTGAAATGAGCAGCTGTCACAAGCATTCACCCAGCCAACTGGGGCAGAATTTTGAGGACTCTCAAAATTTTGAAGCAAGTTCAACCAATCGCCGCGCGAGCAGCAGTCAGAGGCGTCCACCCAGCAAACTGGGGCAGAATTTTGAGGAGGACCCTCAAAATTCCTCAGCAGGAGAGGTTGCAATGTCTAAAGCCGTGTCATGTCGTCGGTTCATCTAAAACTATTTTAGGCACAAAATTGCAAAAGCCACAAAACATATTATCTGCTCAAAGGACAGACATCGTTCCTCAAACTCGTCATGCCAACATTTATTATCAGCACAAATGATGCTTCATTATCACAATGCTCTACCGCAATTTAACACTAGCTAAGAATTTCTGTTGTCCTTCCTTAATATTGCATAAGGATACCTTTCTGCCTTCCGAGGTAAAACGCTACCCCCCTCTGCATTCGCATCTTGCATAAGGCTATCTTTCTGCCTTTCGAGGTTAAACACTACCTCCATCTGCATTCGCGTCTTGCATAAGGCTACCTTTTTGCCTTCCGAGGTTAAATGCTACCTCCATCTGCATTCGCATATTGCATAAGGCTACCTTTCTGCCTTCCGAGGTTAAATGCTACCTCCATCTGCATTCCCATATTGCATAAGGCCACCTTTCTGCCTTCTGAGGTTAAACGCTACCTCCATCTGCATTCGCATATTGCATAAGGGAACCATTCTGCCTTCCGAGGCTAAACGCTGCCTCCCATTTACTTCTCAAAAGCAGCCAATGCCTCTAGCATTATTTACTGCGCTTTTCTTTTGGGCTAAGCTCTGCCCCTTTAGTTCGCAAGACTAAGCTCTGTCTTGTCAGCATCATACTATTGCATCTTCATGGGCTAAAATATCTCCAACTTATCCAAAGGCATCATCGTTCGGAGGCACCATCTTCATGGCCCGAGAACATCATTTCATGGCCTGCAAATCCTGCATCAAGAAATTCATGGCCCAGGACATCATGGTCTAGAGACATCACCCTTAACCGTCCGAAGACAGTATTCATGGTCCGACAGAAATTTGCATCATGTTTAAATTACGCACTATATATGCTTGAATTTTTTATTTGCAGGTAATCCGGCGAACAGAGACCGTCCCGGCAGGAGCGATCCCGCTCCAGCTCTCTTAACTACCCCGTAACCGGTTTATTCAGTTAGTCCTATATATTGTGTCTGTTCTCGTAAAAAGCTTCATCGGTATACTTCGTCGGTGGCTCCTGAACTACATACAGCCTAATTCCTGTAAACCCAGGGATATGTAGGCAACTCATAAACTAGGGTGCGGCCTAAACCTCTTCAAATCGCTTCGCTCGGTTAAAGTTGGCCATCATGTCTTTACCCGACAACTCTCCCATCCTTCCCGGGTAAAGAGGGGCAGCTGTTGATACCCAATTTTTCCTCAAACTATTTTAAAATTTTCATATATACCTTCAAAATCACTCTTTATAATAACTGGTATTTTTCAGTAATTTTTCATATTTTAATTAAATTTTTTTCCGATTTATTCAGTATTTTTATATTCAATAATTATTCATAAATTGCATTACAAATAACTTCAAAATATTTACTAGCTCAATATATCATTTTCAATCCTATTAGGATTAATTATTTTACAAATTAGCCAATTTGGCATTATTTGGCTATAATTGCAGCATACAAAATATTTACTAGCTCAATATATCATTTTCAATCCTATTAGGATTAATTATTTTACAAATTAGCCAATTTGGCATTATTTGGCTATAATTGCAGCATACAAAATATTTACTAGCTCAATATATCATTTTCAATCCTATTAGGATTAATTATTTTACAAATTAGCCAATTTGGCATTATTTGGCTATAATTACAACAATGCTGCAATTATAGCCTAAGTACATTTTATGCCATTTTAATTCAATAGTTATTCATTTTATATTTTAAATATTATTTAATTACCTTAATTTCACCTATTTAGTCTTAGTTTCATTTTATATAATTATTAGCTATTTTATTAATTATTTATCTATTTTTAAGAGGGTATATGACAAATAACCATCTTTATTTAAATCCTAGCCTAAATTAAACCTGGTCCTAACCCAATTAATCTATCCCAATACCCTAGCCCAATACCCTATCCTACCCGACCCAATTCTCCTATTCAATATGAGCCGTTGATTATTTCAAATCAACGACCCATATCTCCCCCTTCCTAATTTAACCCCTAATGACTACCCCCCTCATTCATTTCCCCCGTTCCCATTCTCTCTCAACCGTCTCTCTATCTCCCTCTCTCTATCTCCGGTTCCCTCTAGAACCTTCCACATTTCCCCCTCTCAAATGAATACTGTCCACCTTCTCCGGCCATCTCTCTCGCCGAAAACCATGGCCTCTCATCATCTCTTGGCCCTTGCTTCACCCCATGCCAGTCTAATGATACCCTGCGGTCCTCAGGTGAACCTGGAGCGGTTAAACTCCTATCCATGGTCCCTCATGCCATTTTCCGGCCACCTCCGGCCGTCTGAGTAAGAGCTGTGACTTTTCCGGCTAAAGCCGGCGACATCTTTAAGGTTTTTCTTGTTTCTCTGGGTTGTCTGAAACCCTAACTCCTAATATTTTCCGATTTCCTTTAGATATGTCTTAGATCTGTGTATTTTATGAAGCTTTTTACATGTTTCCTTAAAAAAAATCCTCCTATTTTTAAATGATCTTTCATCACAAAACTAGGGTTTCAAACCCCCTTTTCAAAAATGATTTCCCTTCAGATTTTAAGTATTATTTTGTGATTTTCGTTATGTTTAAGCCTTTCCCATTCTGTGTCTGAGTTATTTCGTTAAAAGACCCTAAAGTCCTGGCTTAAATATGTGGCTGTAAGTTTGTTTGCAACAATATGTTTATATGTTCTATTATGATCACTATGCTCTCTTGAATACTCTGTGATTTCGTGATGTTTTACCCTATATTGTTTGTTAGGGTTTCTGGCTGCTATTACCCATGCTTATTCTGTGATTCTACTCTATTTTTTGTTCATCAACACCTCTAAATCTTTACCTTTCCTGCTTGTATTATGCTTAGTCAGTGATTCATGTCATGTTCTTTGTAAACCCCTAATTCCGTGTGATTTTACCCTATTTTAATTACTAGGGTTTCTAATTATCTCCCATTGTGTGTTTACTCTGCATGAGCTATGCTGATTCTTAAATCAGTACTACTCCTATTTGAATCCCTAATTTCCTGTGATTGATTTCCTTTAATTGATTTCCTGTGAAAATATTTTTACGACCTTTAGTTACTTCTTGCCTTCTTACATGACTAATTTTACTATCAATTGATTCTTACAGTAGTGTTTTAATTAAAACCTTATGAACCTGAACCCAATTTCCTACTCTGTGCTTACTATGTTTGAAATCTTTCCTTATTTATTATACACGATTCCTTTCCTTACTTGCTACATATTCTGACCGTTTGAAATTTAAAACCCTTAACTAAGGGAGTACTAGTACTGATTTTGCAACTAATTGATTCTTTGAGTTCCATAATTACTGGGCAGTCTAATTATTACCTTATTTTCACCTAGTTTCAAACTATATATATACTCTATTCATTCCATGGCACATACACGAGCAATTAAGTTGTTCAACTCTCTCTCTCACAACTAAAACTTGCTCTCTATTCTCTCTTCTGTGCTACTTGCTACTATTCTAAGTTAGCTGGCTGCAAGCCAAGGCTAGCTACTGTGCCTCTCCTATTTCTACTTTGTGTTTCTGCTTTCTTCACTTCACTGGTATGTTCTAATTCAGATTTCAGTCCTCAAACCAACGTGTTTCTATTACTGTTGCAATTTATTGTGTTTCTATTCTGCTTCTATTTACTATTCTGTTGTTCAACATGTAACTAAGATCCTGAATCCCTTCTACCTGTTAAGTTATGCTTTACTTGTCAATGACCAGCATGTTTCTGTATACTTAGCACCTTCTTCTTATGTGAACCCCCATGCCTATGACTGGTACATTAGTTTAATCATGGTCTTAGTTGTTTGGTATTGATATGTTAATCTAATCCTGTACTTTAGTGTACCCCTGATCCTCTGAACCTTTAGGAGCGTCTGATTGCATGCCTATATGTGTTTCTGCCTGCTACATGCTTACCCTTACTTGCTCTGTATTTGTCCCTCAAATCCCATTACCCCTGCTTGTGTGTCACGACCCAAAAATCCCTAAGGTCGTGATGGCGCCAGACATCAATGTCAGGCAAGCCAAATCATTAATTAATTGAAATAATTTCTGGTTTTTAACATTTATGAAAAATATTTCCTTTCACTTTATTACATATTAACTAAATAAAATATGTCGAATAAAATAGTGATTTAAATATTACAATTTAGCAAACATATCCCAACACATCCCAGAACCCGGTGTCACAAGTACATAAGCAATTTCTAAGAATTTATACAATCATTACAAAACCTGTCCGAAATACAAATTGAACAAGGAAATTTAAAATGAAAATAAATACAGTACGAGGGAGACTCTGTCAGCTGCGGATCGCCTCTGGATGATGCAACTCGCCTAAGTCTCCGAATCCTCCACATTTCTATGAAAGTACATGTGCAATAAAATGCACAACAAGTGTAGCATGAGTACAAAAACAACATGTACTCAGTAAGTCGCCCGCCTAACCTCCAAGAGGTAGTGATGAGAGGTCAAATTAGACACCTACTAAAGATCAATTTAGAATATTTAAGTGTGACACTAAGCATGATTATCATAGGCAATTTATTAAAATCAGGAATAAGTATTTTCAACTCCGTTCACATTTAACACTTTATATATTCGTCATATTAATAAATTAATCAACATGGGTGATTTAATCAAATAACAATAAATCGACGGGAAGTAACAACTTCTTCCAAAATATTTTTAATAACTTTAAATCTCTGTCATTTCAATTGATAACTTAATATTTTAGGCTAGTAATAAGGCAAAATCATAGCAACTACACAAGAAATATCATGCGCAAGCAATGCCGAGGGTCGAACGACGCGGACCAACAATAATAAATCGTGCACTGCCGAAGGGTCGAACGGCTCGAACCATAGATGCATCTATCTGCCCCACTCACGAATCGATCATGCGACGTGATTATACATACAAATAATAAGGCTAGCCTGCTCGCGAATCATACATGCGACTCAGGTGCGCATATGTACACATATTCACATAATAAATCCTTATTTTTATCAAGAAGCAATTTTTCTCAGGAAAGTGGCAAAAATCCTTCTTAAAGGAACATGAAATATAGTTTTTAAATGTTTGTTTTGAAACTCATTTGTCAAGTCTAATGATATTCCATAATACAACCGTACCAGGTACACAATTATCCCCAGAGGAAATCAATTCTCTTTCTAGATGATTAGGAAAATGGAATCTAGTCTTCTTTAGCTATTCAATTACGATTTTGATTATATTAGCAGTTTAATATTACATGCAGGATCACAGGTATAACACATAAGGCATGCTAGTGGGTCCTAGAATACCCGTACATGGCATAATAGTAGCTACGCACGGACTCCCGTCACCTCGTGCGTACGTAGCCCCCGAAGATAATAGCATATACTTAATTAATTCACCTAAGGGGACAATTCCCCCTCACAAAGTTAGAAAGGATACTTACCTCGCTTTAAGATTCCATAACCGGCCTCCAAGCCCTTCCGACGACTCCAAACGGAAGCACAACGCCCCAAAACTATCCAAACAACGACAACCCAATGAAAATATACTCTAATATTTGCAAAAATTCCAAATTATATAATTTCCCAACCCCGTTTAGTGAAATGACCAAAATGCCCTCGGGCCCACATGCCCGGAATCCGAAATTTCTCGAAGATATATTCTACCCATAGCCTTACTAACTCAAATATACAATTTACTCAAATATTCATGCTCAATTCGTGGCTAAAATCCAAATTTCCATTTTTCTAGGTTTCTTCAATAATTTCCCAAATTCCTACCAATTTCCATATCTAATCCATGCATATAATCTTGTATTTAACTTACAAATGGGAGGAATTTACTTACCTTGACAATGTATGAAGGAATCCTCTATTTGAAGCCTCCCAAAATCGCCTAAGCCCAAGAAGAAATGAAGACAAATGAACCAAAATCCTTGTTTTAAAACATTCTGCCTAGGCTGATTTCCGCATCTGCGGCCCCTTTATCGCACCTGCGCTTCCGAAGGTGCGCCCAAATCTTCCGCACCTGCGATCTCCTTGGCTCCAGCCCAAGGTCGCACCTGCGGTGCCCTTAGCCGCACCTGCAACCAAATCCTCGCAGGTGCGGATCACACCAGATGACAGCAATTCCAGCCTTCTTCAAACTCTCAACTTGATCCGTTAACCACCCGAGGCCCCCGGGACCCCTTTCAATTATACCAACCTGTTCCAAAACATAATGCGGACTTGCTCGAGGCCTCAAATCACATCAAAAACATCAAAACCACGAATCGCGCTCAAATCCTAACTTTATGAACTTAGAAATTTCCAACTTCTACATCCGATGTCGAAACCTATCAAATCGCGCCCGATTGACCTCAAATTTTGCGCACAAGTCATATTCAACATTACGGACCTGCTCCAACTTCCGAAATCGCATTCCAACCTCGATATCAAAACTTCCACTTCCGGTCGGATTTCTCAAAACCCTTCAAACTTCTATCTTTAGCCAAATGACTTCAAAATGACCTACGGACATCCAAATTCACTTCCGATCGCGCTCCCAACTCCAGAATCACTATACGAAGTTGTTGCCAGATTCGAAATCCCAAACGGACATCAACAACACTGAAATGCACTTCAAGGCCAAATTTATGAAATTCTTCTAAAATGCTAACTTCCATAATATACGTCGAAATGCTCCCGGGTTATCCAAAATCCGATCCGGTCATACACCCAAGTCCGAAATCATCATTCGAGCCTGCAGGAACCTTCAAATCCTGATTTGGAGGTCGTTTACTTAAAATTCCAATCTTAGTTGATTCTTCCAACTTAAGGCTTATGAAATGTGAATTTTCTTTCCAAATAAATTCTAAACTTCCTGAAATTCAATTATGACCACGCCCTTGGGTCATAATACCTGAAACGAAGCTGCTCACGGCCTCAAACCGCTGAACGACGCGCTAGAGCTCAAAATGACCGGTCGGGTTGTTACATTCTCCCCTACTTAAACCGACATTCGTCTTCGAACGTGCTAAGAATTGCTTTGGAGTTACCTGAAATCACTGTTTAACACCTCGAGCACCTGCCCATGCTACCACCGCCCAGCTGAGCACATTAGCTTGATCAAATCTGAAAATTTCTTCTTTCATCCATATAATAAGCTTAGAACCTAGTTCCAACACTTGAAATTCTCTGCCAGGCCGAGTTCCAATACATAAACACCGTATCAACTACCAAACGATATACCAGATCATGACTGCATACCTTTGTTGAATCAACACCATTCACCGCATAACTCATCATCTGACCACAATGACATCCCCTGAACCTAAATAGCCAAAATTCCACGAATCTGATGCTCCAAATGCACCTCATGATATATATATATATATATATATATATATATATATATATACACACACACACATCCCGCTATAATGCTGACGATACCACCACAACGGAGGAGATGTGCAGAAATTCATACCCAACTGCAGAGTTAACAATTCCTTGAATACCTCATATTGACTAGAATCATCGCTTCATTATAAACCTGAATAATGGTATTTGTTCTTTAATATACGCTTCACATAACCTTATCGCACTGATCCCTGTCCGATAGTCCCGTCTCACCCAGTATGAACTGCTCAGACAACAAATCACCCCAACATGACCAACAACCTCACATGATACCACATCGCGCAAATAGGCCATAACTCGAACATGATAAATAAGAAATGACTCAGGAAGGGACTATTCAACTGACGCAACTAATATGAACTTTTCTCAGAAAATAGGAATTAAAACACAAGAAAATAATTATAGGAACCTTACTCAACATCACACCGTTGCGACGTGCAACCCGATCCGAATAACATACCCGTGGCGACGTGCCACAGAATCCATACATAAAATTTACATAAGAAGATATATATACGGAGCTAATTTGCTCACTATTACAAATTACTGAATATCGATCACAAGCACGCTAAATGCATAATACCATCCTGGGGAGACTGATAAAGCCATAGGCTACAAAACTCAAGCACAACTGAGGTGCGATATATATATATACACTCTGGATCTCAAGAGCTATCCTGCTCACATAACATCCCCATTACGCGGGACCTCAACACATAGGAAATTATCAAGCCGTTCCATAATTCACACGGCACAGTCATAAGATCACCTGATTTTGACGAAATCGGAGCAACATCTGCTGTTCTAATACCTTTCCATGAAAAACGCTTTTACTTAAATACACATGCCTGGCTCATACGGAGGCCATAATCGTATTTAAAATCCATCCACAAACATGGAGCCTACCTTGCTCGCACCAAACTAGGCTAATAGCTTTACCTGGGTCCACGTTAACCCATTTTCTCTCATAATATGCAAGAACAACCATCACAGCCGGGACAAACACCCCACAATCCACAACCAAATGAACTGAACGCCTTTCCTGCATAACTTCTCAGATACACAACATTGCACTTCTTTACACTCAGTCCAAACCTTCAATCCATCAAGTGACTACATGTCACACTTTATACAATTTTTTTTCCGGTCACGCTTCCACGACCTTCCACACAAGGCAACAAGTCTGCACATCCACCACTGGCCATACTACGTTGTAAGACAAATCAAGAACCCATAACCAGGGTACAAAGCCTCTTTCA
>MDKI01068844.1:0-24711 GCA_005239505.1 Nicotiana paniculata
AAGAGAAGAGAAGAAAAACTAGGTAGAAGCCTCCTTCAAGCGTGGTGTGTATTCCTCCACGTCAAATTCCCCTCAAAGTTGTGTTTTTGGGCCTATTTATATATTTGGGACAAACCCTAAACGTGTAAGAGACTTTTATTCAAACCGGGAAATACTTAAAACCTTCAAAACTCGGATTGGACCGTACCAAAGACCCCCGGCGTTAAGCCCCAAATGCCCAGCTATAGCCTGGGCAAGCCTGGCGTTAGGGCTCTAACGCCCAGCTAACGCTTGGTCATTCCAGGCTTTATAGCTCAAATGCCCGGCTATAGCCCGGGTCACTCCTTTTCGACTCTTGAGCGTATTTTTTTATGTTTATGCATCCATTTAGCTCGGGTTCCATCTCCAATTTACCTACACATGAAATAGACTCCATTATGCACATATGACGTGTATTTTTATCATTAACGCACATAAAATGTAAGGCACATAATTCTTTAAACCATGAATTATAGCTACACATCAACTAGACACACGTAGAGTGATAGACTTGCTATTGTATAGTTTTCGCGAGTTTTATGATTTGCCACGGAATAATGGTATTACTCTTACGCATTTCTCGCGCGTTATGCATCTTCATCAAATAACTTTCCTTAACAATTATAACACACATGTTCACGTTCACACTTCTTATTCTAATGGGATCGAGTTGTTCGCCTCAACAAGATTTATGTACCACATTCTAATGGGATCGGGCTACTCGCCTCGGTAGGATTTATGTACCACACTCTCATGGGAGCGGGTCGTTCTTCTCGAAAGTTTAATATATGCATCTATGGTTCGTGTCGTTAGACCCACAATAGTGCGCAATTTAATTTTTATGATGGATCAGGCCGTACACCTCGACATTTTTATAAAACATCCTCATGGAATCGTGCGTAATATTTGGAAAGAAGCCAGGGTATCTGTAAATCTTTCCCTGATTTGAGTTATAACAACCTATTTGGTGAGGTCCATTATATATATATATATATATATATATATATATATATATGCTCTGGTTGAGAAGAAATTTGTTAATTAAGAGCTTGAGTTTATTGTAAGGAGGATAATTGTACCACTTATTTACACTCGTTTATTTCATTTATTTTACTTTGCCTCATATTTGTTCACCTCCTTATTATATTTGATATTATTGGACCACTAGTGAATGCCGATGTCGACCCCTCGTCACTACTCCTCCGGGTTTAGGCTAGATCTCACTGGATACACGTGGATTTACGTACTCATCTACACTTGCTGCACATTTTTGTGCAGGTAATTTTATGTCCGGTTCTCCTTTGAGCATGAAGGCATGCATGATGCGGGGACATTGCCGCGAGCTGCATTTCAGGTCACGATCCACAACCAACAGAGTCTCCTTCAGAGTTATTTGTATTTTTCCTGTCTAAGTTGTATTCCGGATACATGTTGTACTTTATTTTTACTTCTTAGTTGATGCTCATGCACTTAAAACACCGGGCTTTGGGATGATTATAGGTTGTTCTGTATTGAAATTATTAAAAATATTAGTATTTACTCTGTAAATTCCATCTTTTACTATTTAATGGAAGGAAAATATGATTTCAAAAATATTAAAATGAGAACCAAATTAAGTATTTATTGTTGGCTTTCCTGACGCTGGTGTTCGACGCCATCGCGACCTTTAATGGATTTTTGACCGTGACAAAAATTTTGTGATGGTTTGGCCACGACTTGCGATTGTCTGCTCCACAAGCATGGGAAAATTCGTTACATGTTGTGGTTTTGTTCTACTAGATTGAGTTGGTGGAAGGTCTTTTGTTGATGGGATGTCTATTCTTCTTGTGATTCAGAGCTGAGAATGGGATCCTTGTGGTTTTCAGATAATAGCATGATAGAAGTGGTGCACCGGGTGGGATTGAGATTTTAAGGGCAAGGTTGCGAGTCGATTTTTGAAAGGAGAGTCATAAGTGTAAGGCCCCATAAAAATTTACCTAAAACCCGGAATTTCGTGGTGCCAAGTTAGATTTATGTGTTATAATAGCAAAAAAGATCGCCGCGGTTAAGATTTTTTGGATTGAACAGTATGCTACTGAGCTAAAGGAAAATATTTTGTAGAAGTGTGCGTTTCTGCGGCCCATTATGTGGCCGCATAATCACTTTGTGGACCGCATATTGGCTGTAGAGTGAGGCAGTCAATTTGGCCAATTTTGAGGTCAGTTTCGCGACCAATTATCCGACCGCATAACCATTTTGCGGGTCGCATAATTGTCCTTGGGATTTTGCGAAGGGAGGTTTTGTGGTGCATTATGCGACCACAAAAAAGGTATGCGGACCGCATATTGTTCGCAGACTGAGGCAGAAAATTCAATCCCCTGAGTGCCACTTTTGCGGTCATTTTGCAGGCCGCATGCGACCGCAAATCTGTGTCGGGGCTCCAAATTTCTAAATTTTAAACCTGGTCCCATGTCATTAAAACATATGCTATGGTTCATTTTGGGGATATTTCCTGATGCTTTAGAGTGAGACAAAGAGTCCTCGTACCATGCTTTTTGAAAGTTCCTTGCCTTTTCCCTTGAACCGGGTATGAATTCCTAAATCCATTTACCTCGACCAGGATCAACTCCTTTTATGCCCCAGGAAAAAGAGAGTGAGAGAGTGATATCCATCTAATTAATCCTCAATTTTTGCATAAAACCTCGAAGATTATATACTGGAGTTCACTAAGTCTTCTCCTTTAAGGTAAGAATCTATACCCCAACTCTTGATTTCGAAACTTCTACTAGAATGGGTAATTAGCAAGATAGTTCATGGGCTTGAGGGTTGTTTGTTTTACATGCATGGGTGGTGAAGGAACATAGGATAAATATGAGATAAAAATGGTAATGATAGGGTATGGGTTGGTTGAATCTTTCACAAAAAGATCTTAAAAACATAATGCGCATCTAGTGCTTGTTAATGTGCTCAAAAGGGCTAGAGTATTGATCATCCTTCTAATTCCTGAATCAACTTGTGACATTTCTAAAATAGATTGAAGGTGGTAAGGTTTCTAGAATTTATTGTAGAACGTAAGGAAAGCTCTATTGAGGTATGTATGGCTAAAACCCCCTTCTTATTAGAAATTGACCCCCCTTGGTGTCCATGCAATTGGTGTAAGTTCCAACCTTGATTGATGTAGAAAATGATATTCCAAACGTGCTTGTGTTGTAAGAATTTATATGCAATATGTATTTCAATGCTTCCATTATGATATCTTTTCACTTGAGGATGTGTTAAAGATATGGAATATGTGCTAAACTACCAAAGTATGTGAAATAATCTATATGCCCACGATTCATAATTTCTCCTGTGTGTACTTAATATCTTGACTTGAAAGGCTTGTTTGACGAAGTTGATAATAATGTGAAATGTGGGAAAAGAACTCGAATTATGAAATGCGGCCAAGTGCCAAGTGTGATATAACGATTATGGCCCCTAGTGCCGAAGAAATTGAACTATGAAATGAGGTGATTGATGGAAAATGGTAATGTCTTGAGTGAGACGGCCTAGACGATCGGGCCGTGATCGGACGTCATGCCGCACACATGGTGATATTGTGTTGGAAATTGAAACTGGAATTGAAACGGGAATTGAGATTGTGGAGAATGTCTCCAAGGAGATAACCTAGCCGATCGGGTTGTCATTGAACTCCGTATAAGAGTACGGTGGTATTGTGAACAATGAGGTATCAATGCTAATAATGGTCCAATTCAAAGCTATAGAAATTTCACTTGAAAGCTTATGTGATCCTTAATTTGATGATGTGGTGTTGTGTAAGGTCTTCATTGATTTCATGATTATTTCTTCTTATATTGTTAATGTTTCTAATGAGATGGTGTTTAGTTATGCATACTAGTACTATTCAACAGTACTAACGTTGTGACGACCCAAAGGGTCATCACCTATTTTATTACCCATTCCGTACTTTTGAGGCCTTGAAACCTCATCTGTAGTTGCCTCAATTTGCGTGTACAATCCGGGCGCGTAGCCGAACAGCTTAAATATGAAATTTTGTGAAAAATGCTAAGATTTGATATTAAAATGAGTAATTTGACTCCGGTCAACATTTTGGGTAAACGGACCCGGACCTGTGACTTGACGGTCCCGGAGGGTCCGTAGGAAAATATGGGACTTGGGCATATGCCCGGAATCAAATTCCGAGGTCCCAAGCCCGAGAAATGAATTTTTGAGAAAACTTATTTTTCTGAAATTTATAAAGAAAAATGAAATGAAAATTTGATAGAATATGTTGGTATCGGGCCCGTATTTTGGTTCCGGCGCCCGGTACACATCTTATATGTGGTTTGAGATATTTCTGTGAAGTTTGGTTGAAATTGGACGTCGTTTGACGTGTTTCGGACTTAAAACTCTAAATTTGAAAGTTTATGAAGTTTGAAGAAAAACTAGTGATTTTGAGGTTTGATTCGTTGTTTTTGATATTATATTGGCGATTTGATCGCACGGTTAAGTTTGTAGGATGTTGTTGAGTTAGTTCATGTGATTTGTTAGGATCCCAGAGGGCTCGGGAGTGTTTCGGAGGTGTCTCAGAGTGATTTTGAATTTAGGAAAATTGCTGGTTTTTGCTTCAGCTGTTGCAGGTCCATTTGTTCTTTGCGATTGCGAAGCCTCTTCCGCATTCGCGAGCTTTAAGTTTTCCTTCATCACGTTCACGTCCATTCCCTCGCGATCGCGTAGGGTTATTTGACCCTGAGGGCTTAGCCCTCTTTTCCTCTTCGCGTTCGCGTATAGTTGATCGCGATCGCGTAGCCTTACAGGTCTCCTTCATCGGGTTCACGTGATGTCCCACACGTTCGCGTAAGTCAACTTCTGGACCTAAGTTTGTTTTACTCTTCGCGATCGCGTCCTCCCTTCCACGATCCCGATGGTCTGTCCAGTCTACCCTTCCCCAACGCGATCTCCTTTCTGCGATCGCGAAGGGCAATTTTGCCTAGTGGTATATAAATATTTCCAGAACCAGTAGCTACGGGATTTTGATAGAAAATAACGAACTTCTTCTTCTCCAAAGCCCTTAGGCATCCATTGAAGCCATCCCTCATCAAAACTTCTTGGGTTAGTAAATTTTAAATCGTTTCCTTCATTTTTCATCTATATTTAATGAATTACTCGCCTAAAACATGCAAATTAGAGTAGACAATTTGGAATTTGGGTAGAGTTAGGCCCTTTTGAATTTTCTTGATTTAGACCTCGTTTTGGAGTCGAATTTGAAAACAAATTATATATTCGGGCTCGTGGGTGAATTGGTGACATGGTTTTGGTCCAAGCCTCGTGTTTGGACCAAACGGGCCCGGGGTCGAATTTTGGTATTTTTGGAAGAATGTTAGGAAATGGATAATTAGGCTATGTAATTGAATCATCGAATCCTTATTGATATACTTAAGTTTATTAGGTCTAGATAATACCATTCCGGAGTTGAATTCTAAAGGAAAGGCGGTGTTAGAGGGTTGATTGCTATATTTTGGACCCGAGGTAAGTGTTTGGTCTAACCTTAACTTGAGGGAATAGGAGTTGAGTATTATTTTCTACTTGCTAATTGTCAAATACGATGTATAGGCATGGTGACGAGTATCTATACATTAGTGTCTAGCATGACCGTGAGTCCTTATATTGCGAATATTTTGATTTTGTGGTAATTTCCATGCTTAATTGAGGGTTTCTATATGTTGTGAAGAACATGTGAAGGGAATTGTAATCTTTAAACTCCTTTGGAGCATTGGATCAAATTGTAACACGAATGATGAAGATATATGAGATAATTGTATCCTTTGGAGCATTGGCTCAGATTGTAACACGAATGATGAAGACATATGAGATAATTGAATCCTTTGGAGCATTGGCTCAAGTAATAGAGTAAATTATGAAATGAAAGTGAAAGAAAGAGAAAGAGCTACTAAAATATACCCTTGCCGGGTCATTGTTGCTTTTGATATTGTCTCCCTTGTTGGGATGTTGAGATTACTGTTATTGTTCCCTTGCCGGGATTTAATTATTTAATTGATGTTCCCTTGCCGGAATTTAATTGTTTAATTGATGTCCCCTTGCCGGGATTTATATTTTATTCTGCTTACTCCCTTACCCTTGTTTGTGATTGTTGTTTGGGTGAGGAAGAGTGTTAAAGCACGAAGGGTGATGCCGTGCATTGTTTCATATTATTCCATTGCCGAGATTACTATTTCTATTATGTTTACTCCCTTGCCCTTGTTTGTGATTGCTGTTTGGGTGAGGAAGAGTGCTAAAGCACGATGGGTGATGTCGTGCATTGTTTGATATTGTGAGAAAGGAGTGTAAATCATGAAGGGTGATGCCGTGCCGTACGATGTACCATTCCGTACCGATACTCCTTGATTATACTGTGAGGAAAAAGAGTAAAAACACGAAGGGTGATGTCGTGCCATGATTTACATTGATTACATTATACATTGCACAGTGAGGACGAGAGTAAAAGCACGAAGGGTGATGTCGTGCCATGATTTACATTGATTACATTATACATTGCATAGTGAGGGCGAGAGTAAAATCACGAAGGGTGATGTCGTGCAAGTTTGTGATTTCTGGTCTTATTGATATTTTGGCCTTGTTGTTATTTTCCTTATTTGAGATTTCTTATATGAAAATGTTATCTCCCACATCATGTTCCCCTTCCTTTATTAATTGTTTTCTCCCTATATTTCTTATCTGTTGTATATATGTATATGTTTATTTGAACTGCACAGGTTTATTTGGTAGTCTGGTTCTAGCCTCGTCACTACTTCGCCGAGGTTAGGCTAGGCACTTACCAGTACATGGGGTCGGTTGTACTGATGCTACACCTGCACTTCTTTATGTTGTGCAGATTACGCAGCCGGACCCGGAGGACATCATTAGTGGGAGTGTCTTCCAGCTTATCCTAGAGGCTTCAAGGTATACCCGCTGGCGTTCGTGGGCCTTGGCGTCTCTCCCATCCCTATGCCTTCGTTCTTGTCTTGTTTTTCCTCTAGTTTCAGAGACAGTCATGTATTTCCTTTCAGACTTGTATTTAGCACTCTTATAGACGGTTCGTGAGTTTGTGACTCCGGGTTTTGGGAAATTATGCGACGTTGTATTATGATTGTCTTTACTTAGCTTAAAATCGTATTTATTTTCGCTGTTTAATTGTGAACTGTTTTAGTTTATTCTGTTAAATTGAGGTTATTATGCTAGTTTAGCTATACACTTTGGCTTGTCTAGCGGGTTCAACGTTAGATGCTATCACGTCCCGACGGTGGGATTTCGGGGCGTGACAAACGTCCCTTTTTTGCCGGAGGCTCTACATCTTTGAACTGATGTAGGTGGTTCCATGGAGGCATTTAGATAGCAATTGTACGGCAAACTAGTTGACATTGACAGATTTTAATTAATTGCAGAATCCCATAGGCAGGATATCTATGTGATGTTGAACGAATGAGCAGATGATTATGTGCAAAAGTCTATTTCTTTTACGATTATCATGACCTACATGAGTTTGCCTACTGATTTTAGCATAATGATATTAAACCTACTAGCATGATGTCTAGGTGTTTCACGCGATAATAAATAGTGGAAAGTCACAAAAACATGTCCAGAATTACTTGTTTTAATCCTATAGGCATGTTTTCTAGTGAGGGTAACAACACAGTGTTTGGAAACTCATGAATAAATGGGAAGAAATGATGATAAAATCGGGCACAGTGTTGCGCCCTTTTTTTCTCGCGAAATCGGGTTTCGACATTGACAACTCTTTTCAAGGAAGGGTTATTAAAATAGGAGACTCGCCACCTAATGGATTAAGGTGCGTTAGGGCACCTATTTGCAAATGACTCGGGTTTACTAGTTTGCGCCACCAAAGATCGGGTAAGGGATCAAATTACCTCGAGGAGAAGGTGTTTGGCACTCTTCGAGGTCCACAACGGTGGGTCCCGGCCAAAATCGAATTATGTGAATTAGTCTAAGAGAAAAGAAACAGTTTGGACAAATAAGCAAAAGAATTATTTAAAACAGAAATGGGGGGTCCTAAGTTATTTAGCCTAAAGGATCACCCCATGCAACATAAGTAATACTTTGTAACTCCTTCAAGACGGGGTGTTACTCATATTATTCAGTGGGCACAGACTATCATCTCCTGCTACCCGATTACTATCTTTAAGTTGTTTACCTAAAGCGCTCTAGCCAATTCTAAGTCGTACCCTATGCGTGCACTACCCGTCCCACGCCTATGGTTCAGGAGGCATTTGGACCTCTATTTCAGGGTGGTTCTAGAACTTAACCTAAGTTGCTCAAAAAGGAAAAATACTAAGCGACATACAAAAACAGTTTAAGACTTTCAAATATAAGCAAGTATGGGCTCAAGTTAGCCTCCGCATTTAGACAACAAATGCACGCCAAACTAGTTGATATTGACATATTTTTATTAATTGCAGAATCCTATAGGCAGGATATCTATATGATTTTGAACGAATAAGCAGATGATTATGTGCAAAAGTCGGTTTCTTTTATGATTATCAGGACCTACATGAGTTTTCCTACTGATTTTAGCATAATGAGATTAAACCTACTAGCATGATGTCTAGGTGTTTCACGCGATAATAACTAGTGTCAAGTCACAGAAACATATCCAGAATTACTTGTTTTAATCCTATAGGCATGTTTTCTAGTGAGGGTAACAACACAGTGTTTGGAAACTCGTGAATAAACGGGAAGAAATGATGATTAAATTGATTTGAACATATAGGCATGCTTGCAACAATTTGATCATGTTTTAGATCCTATAGGCATGATTTCTACAATTTGATCCAGTTTTAGATCCTATAGGCATGATTTCTACAAACAGTGTGTAAGCAGGATTTTGCACACATATTGGATCACACCATTTCCTATAAACATGGTCTCTAGCAAGCAAAAACATAACATAATTGAACCAAGCATTGAGCCTATAGGCAGGGCCGCCTGTATATGATGACTAAAAATGACAAAATACCTATAAACATGATTTCTAACATACTACATATAATAACACATTATTGGACCTATAGGTAGGATTTCTACCCAACTTTATTGCAAATGTAAAATAAGAATACCCTTCCCAGTTTCACTAACACCCAGAATTATTATACAAATAATTATTGCAGACCAAAATTTAATGTAATAAATTATAGAATAAGTATAACTACAGGGAGCCTGCAGCAGGCCCAAATACATCTGGACAGGCCAGGCCTTCAACTCACAATAACTCCAAAATCCATGTTCATAGATACAAAATAACCAGTTGTTGAGTGATTCACTCATATATCAAGGCTGGGCATACAGAACCCAAATCCTTAGTGTGTCAGAGTTCCCAAGGGCTTCAAGAACCCAGGGCAGTGCTCACACTAAAGAGATTGACCAGAAACAGTTCAGAGGGGAAGACTAGGGACCAAGTCTTAGTGTGTCAGAGTTCCCAAGGGCTTCAAGAACCCAGGGCAGTGCTCACACTAAAGAGATTGACCAGAAACAGTTCAGAGGGGAAGACTAGGGACCAAGTCTTAGTGTGTCAGAGTTCACAAGGGTCTCACATGAACCCTGAGCGGTGCTCACACTAGGGAGGTCAAAGGACAGAATATAAATAGCCTTGGCTTTCAGCCGGCTAGGAATAAGAATTCAGAAGGACCAGGGGAGTAGAATGAAATTAGGGATCCACTGAAGGACAAAATCACATATACAAACAAACAGAGATGCTTGAACCTAGGTAGACTTAGTCAAGTTTCAGGAAATAAACTTAGTCACATGCTAACAAGGAAAGTTCATAAGACAGATTTATAGTGATAACAGAAGATCCAGATTAGGCTAAGTGCAGAAACTAGTGTCATAGGAAGGAATCACATTAATTAGCAATAGATTAGGATATGTTAGAAACTTATTAGGGCAATTACTAGAGGTGTCATAATATAGTAAGAACAAAGTCAAACAGGCCACATTATAGTGCACTCAGAAATAGATTTATCATCCTGTTAAGGAAGACATCAATACCTAGTTAACCAGTCTACAGAAAAGGTATGAGAGCCGTTTACAAGCAGGTTCATGACAGACTTAACTTCAAGAGATAGAGTTTTAAGCAGAATCTGATTAATCAACTCAAAATAAGTTTAAGCATGTCTCAAACCACAATGTAATAACATTTAGGATAGCATAGGCTAATTGAAGTAACATATTAACAGAAATCAGAATGAAACAACAAAGGGTCTAATAACTCACCAATTAAGATGAAACAAGGGAGAAAGGAATCCAACAGTATGGCAAATATCACCAAACATAAGCAAAAACTTGGAAATTTCTGGCCTTGGCTTTCAGCCGGCCAGGAATCAGAATACAGAACAAGATTATTCAAGATTGGAAGCACACAACCTTAGTTTATAGTAGTTAAAGATTTTTTTCGAAATTCCAACTTAAAACCCTCTTTTTTTTTCAAAGCGGAGTGGGTAGAGGTTTAAATAGTGCAGAAAACTAAAACATAAACATGGAAAATGATTAATTCGGGCATCCAAATCAGTAAGGAAATGTAAATTCGAAACCCTAGTTTTAGGTAAACCACACAAAGTCGGCAGAGAAATAAGGACAAAATAATCACATATTGCATAAAAATGAACATAGACAGGAAATTATTCAAAATAAACACAGAATCGAACCAGATTTGGTTCGATTAAAAAGATCTGAAACCCTAATTTAGGGTAAGTAAAAGAAATTGACAGAAATAGGCAGATTCTCTCATAATAAGATGAATATAGACAAGATAATACTCAAAATCATAGCTTGCACTAGTTTTGGATCGAATCAAAAGAGAATCTAAAAACCCTTACCTTAGGGTTAAGTACGAATCAGCGAGATACGAGCAAATCGGGCTCACACGGTGCAAAACAACGTGTGTGGACCTAATATTGTCCAGATTCAAGAGGTAAAGATCGATTAGGACAAAATCAAAGTGGGGTACTTTCCATATTTAGGCAAGTACTAAGTTATTCCATAAAGAACCACCAAATAAAGGAAATATGCTAAAAAGGCAAGTAAATGGGAGGAAAATCCCATTAGGAACAGGATTAAGGGGAAGTTTTGAGAGGCGGCGGGCTTAGGGTTCTTCAGATGGAGGGAATAGAGAGGTAGCGACTTAGGAGAAATGGATTAGAGTTTAGAAGATGGGATATAAGGCAGATGAGGGGATGCTTGTGAGCCGTTGATCATTTGTGATCAATGGCTTGGATTTAGGTAGGGTTGGGTCGGGTTTAATTGAGTGGGTAAGGATACTGGTCTAGGGTATTGAGCTTAGGCAATTGGGTTGGTTTCGGTAGTTTTAGGTCCCAAAATTAATTGTAGAATTAGGTCCAGATTTAAAATACTCAATTTAATAAATAAATAATTTATAAAAATAATACATAAATAACAAAAAATATTATTTGAGCATGCAAATGATTAAATACAATTAATTAACATTATAAAAAATATAAAAAGTTATTTTTTTGCATAAATAATGTAATTATATATGCATATGAGCTATTATTGCAAATTATGAAATTTAGCCTTGAAAAATGCAAATATAATTATAAGAAATGTAATAAAATATTTTAAACCTTATATGGGTGTAAATGATAAGTTTATATGATCAAATCATCAAAAAATAATTTGGAGGATAATTTATATAATAAAATACAAGAATAAATTGATTTAAAGCCTTTAAAATTATGGAAAATTATGAAAAGTTGTGCATGCTTGTAAATTAAATGATGATGCACATGCATTATTTTGAAAGTGTATATATATATATATGAGGGAAAAATTAGGTATCAACACTAACGTCCCTTTTTGCCGGGGGCTCTACATCTTTGACTGGATGTAGGTGGTTCCATAGCAGGCAGTGCCGATCGCAGATAGTGGTGCATCCTCATCTCAGCAGTCTTGGTGAGCCCTATTTCTTCCAGGGGTCATGTAGTAAATCTTTTGTTATAAGTTTACCACGTTTTGAGGTATAGCCGGGCCCTTGTTGTCGACATTATCATAATTGCCTTTTGTATATTTAGAGGCTCCGTAGACATTTATATGGGTTGTGTATGGGTATTGGAAGGGTCAGTGTATTATGTTGTATTTTAAACTCTTGTCCCACTAACTTCTAAACTGTATGTATTTTTGGGAACTTAACTATGGTGTAACGAACATAATGTAAAATTAACTAGCAATGTTTAC
Source organism: Nicotiana paniculata (assembly GCA_005239505.1). Classification (NCBI taxonomy): domain Eukaryota; kingdom Viridiplantae; phylum Streptophyta; class Magnoliopsida; order Solanales; family Solanaceae; genus Nicotiana; species Nicotiana paniculata. The sequence continues at coordinate 12,259 of MDKI01068844.1, forward strand.
ATATATGATCTCTTCTCTATTTAACTAATGGTAACGTGTCCCCTTTTGATCATGAGCGAGTCGGGTAGGAAATGTCTAATAGGCTTGCTCAACCGGGTTCACTCGGTTGAGCGCCGATCGCTCTCCCCGAGGTTGGGGCGTGACAATAAGTACTAGACGGTATGGGAGATTTCAGATGCCTAGAGGATGTTAGTGCTACCTGGAATCGCCTGAGGGGTGTGCGTGTTAGGAGACGCATTTTGTTTTGACTGTGCGATGCTTTACTAGTATTACGGTAACTTCCTGGTTGTTCGACTGAGATTCAGGTTTCACTACGTAGTGCAGAAGATTTATGTGAGTATTTTCTATGAGATGATTGTGTATGAGCGATATGTCAGTCATTTGAGTGTTGGAGCTGGGATCAAATGTGGGGTTTCTTGTATTCTTGATGTTTAAAGACTACGTGTTCTTAGAGGCAGACTATTCCTTGGTTGTGTACTATGAAGATACGTTTAGAGTTAAATACATGATGGTGTATGTTATGGATGGGTTACTGTGGACTTTTGGAATTTTTTTTTTACCTATTTGGGGATGATTGGAATTGATTTGGGGCCCATTAACAGGCCTAGTGAGGATGTGCATTCTACATTGAATCTGGTTTTTCTTACTCACCATGGCTATGGTTGGGAGTGTGTCAGCAGCTAGAGTTGGCCTTATTCATGTTTCGATATATTTCATGTGTTTCTCTCTTATGCTACGAGGGGTTGTGAGACTACTTGACTATTCACAGGCCTGATGTGATTCCATTTAGGCATTACGGCGAGATTCTAGCGAGATGGCTCTTGGGATGTTGAATTGCTTATTGTGCCTTGGTTATGGTATTTCCGTCTGGGTATAATAATGTTGTCCATTTTTTTATGGTTAGGGTCATGCATTTTGCGTGTTTGTTGGTGGTACTCATGTAGTTGTTGATTGTGAGCATTGTAGCTCTATGGGCATTCCATGTGGATTCGTATGTTTGGACCATGATACGTGATGCAACGAGGTTATGTTAGAATGAGATTCTTTGGGGTCATTTTGTAAGTTGCTTCTCCCTTGTGGAATGGATTCATAGTACAGTGTCGTTGGGGTTGTACCTGTTGGGCTTGTCAGATAGTTCTCTCTTTCTATTGTCTGTTATATTCTAGTTATTGCTTGTTGGATGCAGATTGCGTTATATATGGCTCTAGGTTGCAGATTGCGTTATATGTACCTGGATAAAGTGTGTTAGGGTAAGAATATCATTATTCAACTTAGATTTTGGTAGAGGTTCTTGTCGAGTAAGAGATCTCTACGACTTATCGATGGGGTAGGTGGTTATGAGTTTCTACACATTTCTTATATCATTACCAGTGTTGTGAAGGTTTCAAACAAGGTTTTATTTGATACGAGGTAGGTTACCGGTATCGGGTTTGATAATAGGCAGCTATTGTGGTTAGAGATATTGCTATGAGCATATGAGCAATGAGTTACGTTGTGGTCATATCTTGTGAATATATTTATGAGTTGTTGCAGCTGGTTGAGACCAATATAGTGTGTATATGCGAGAATAAGATCTTAAAAGGAGTCATGGATGTTGAAAATTGGTTCTAAGGCTTATCGGTTAAGGCTGAAGAAAGAACCTTCATTAGAGATTGTGTTGATGCGCTTTTATGGATGGAGCTGACATGGGATCACCCGTGGGTATGTGTATGGTGGTTTATATAGTGATTTTATGGCTTTGTAATGACTCTTGGTACGTTCGAGGATGAACTTATGTTTAAGTAGTGGAGAATGTAACGACCCGACCAGTTATTTTGAGAATTATCACTCCCATTTGGTGGTTTGAGGTCTTGAGTAGCTCCATATAATGTATCATGACTTGCATGTATTGTTGTTCTCGATGTTCGATAGGTTCCAAATTTGATTTGGAAGGGAAGTTCTCAATTTGGAAGCTTTAAGTTGAAGAGTTGACCAAATTTTGACTTTTATATATTTGACCTCAGATCTAAGTTCTGATGATCCCAATAGACTCGTATGGTGATTTTGGACTTACGTGTATGTCCGAATTTTGATTTGGAGGTTCGTAGATTTATTTGGCTCTTTTTGGCAAAAGTTCGTAATTTGAAGCGAAATCTCTAAGATTGACCAAAAGTTGACTTTTTGACTATCGTGTTTGGATTCTGGTTTCGGGACTTGTAAGAGGTCCATTTTTTTATTATGTGCAAAGTTGGTGTCAATCCGAGTTGGTTTGGTAGGAATCAGACGCTTGGTTGTGATTTTAGAAGTTCATAAGTTTCAATATGGTTTTATTGACTTTTGGCGTTTGATTGGTGGTTTCACATGATTCTATGAATACACATCCGGATTCGATCTCGTAATGTGCCTTGATTGGGACGTGGACACTCCGTGATACATATGTCATTCTTTGATCGACTACTTGGACTTGGTTGTTATACTTGATTTAACCATGATTATGCTTTATCCGCACTTTTGTTGTTATCATGTCCTTGTGCACTTTATTATGAGTTATAAGAATGTTTCTCTTGATGACAATTTATTATTTTGCATTGTTGTGTTGTTGTGGCACATGGGGACATGATGTGCGGATTGATTGTAGATGCGCATGCAGGCACATAAGGGAGGCAACTCATACCGATGTGCATGCGGCGAGATAAGGGTGGCTAGATGTGCCTGCAACGACATGAGAGCAGTGTTTATTGATGCGTATACAGTGAGATAAGGGTGGATTATGCGCTTGTTGCAATATAAGGGTAATATTTCATTGTGATGCTCACGCAACAACATATGGATGGGATTGTGTGGATGTTATGTGATGGACTGGAGGCAATTTCTATTGATTATGTTGTGCGGTGGTACAAAAAGGGGCAAATCCTGTTTGCGTTTATGACTTCTTTATGTATGTCATGCATTGTCATATGATTTGATACGTTGTTTCTAACATGCTAATGTTATTGCTTGATGATTTGATTGCCAAGATAGATTTATCTACGTGGAGTTGATATCTCATTTTTTGTTGAGTTATTGGTAGCATATTGGATTAATGAGATGAGGAAATTGTCTTCATGCATTAATATACTTGATTCTTGCAAAGTTTTCTGGAACATGTGATTTCACACTTGGTACGGAATCGGATTATAATGTAGCATGAGCTCTTTGCTGTGCAAGTTATGATTCATATTGGGGCACAAGGTCTTTGTCATGGGGGTGTGACTTATATTGTGGCACGAGGTCCTTGACGTGCAAGAGCGTGGTTGATAATGTGGGCGCGATGTGCCATATATGTGAGACTTTATGTGATGACTCATTGTTGAAACTAAGCCTTTAATCTTATTGAATTGTTATCACATGTTCTAATGAGACTTTAGTTGTTGTATTTCCACTATACATCTTGTTGCCAGATTTATATATATTGCACATTTTATTGTATCGTTTGACTTAAAAACCTCGTCACTACTTCTCCGAGGTTAGTCAAGATATTTGCTGAGTACACGGGATCAATTTTACTCATACTACACTTCTGCACCTTGCATGCAAATTTTGGAGCTGAGTAGCTTTGAAGACGGAGCTTGCGTTGGAGGCATATTCGCATGGTAGCTTAGGATTTCGTTTATATTTATATGACTTTCAAATAGATATTGTATTTATTCATTTCACTAGTTTGCAAACCTAAAACACCGTGGCTAATGACTTGTACTACTAGTACTTGTGGCAATTGTATTAAATTTTCTATAGTCTTATTTATAATATTGATTATTTCTCATTATATTAGTAACTTATACAGTTTGGCTTACCTAGCGGGTTGTGTTAGTTGCCATCACGACATCAATGAGATTTTGGATTGTGAAAATATCAGAGCACTAAGTTGCATATCACTACAACAATATTGACTTTTAACGGCCATTTCTTAACGAAAGGACATTAGTCAGGTCGTCATAAGTATATTTATGGCGACCAAATTATTTTCTGGTCGTTAAATCACTATTTCTAGTTCAGGAGGATAATATCCGGTCGCTAGTATAATATCCATCGTCAATACTTAAATAAAATGAACCCAAAAAAGCGTGCATGTTTCCCTCAAATTTTCCCCGCCCATCCTTCTAAGTAGTTTAAAAGAAGAAAGAAAAACCTCAACACAAACAAAACAGCTTAGTAATAAAACTGTCAAGTCTTCATCTTGCAGCCTTAAAATTCTCATTCTTTAGGGTGTATCTTTGTTTGAAATGTGTGGAATAAATTGTATTGCCTGGGAAAATACTTTTTCTACTTCCACTTTTCTTGTAATTTGAAATTCTGTCATGCCTTCTCTTTATTTCTTATGTGTGGAATATTTTGAATAAGCTTCAAATTTTTACTAGGCAGTGTACGAATATGCTCGTGAGTCTGTTGCCACAAGTCTGGAAGCATGTAGATATTCTAAGAGAGCTTCAGGTGCGTTCTTGGTTTAATTTCGAATTTCATCTCTGCTCGTCTTGCTTTTGTCGCGATGCTTAATTTTTGAAGATTCATCTATGATGGTTGTGTTAAATTTGTAAAGGCTTGCAGTGATTAATTAGCCCTAATTGTCTTGGGATCTATCACAGATTTCGTTGTTATAGTTGTCCATAGAATTGCTCACTTTCGACTAATTTGATGAATGGATATTGGAGCTTTAGAACTAGCACATTTCATCCCCACTGCTAAATATACTCTAATAACTTTTTTCGGTCAATAGTTTTTGCAATACATGTTTTAATTTTCAGCATTACGTATTTGAATAAAAAAATATAATAACTTCTCAAAAAATTGATTAACTACAAAAAATTATACTATATAGCAACACAATTGCATTGTAGAGGCAACATCAGATGCGTTAGATACCGAAAAAGTAGAGTAATATGAGCACTAAAAAGGGAAATAACAACAGAATACAACAGTGAAAGATCCTAAGATCCACCTGTCGCGCCTCCTTTTCCTCGCGAAATCGGGTTTCGACATTTCTGAGACAACTTCCTTCTTTTTGAAACGGGGTAAGGAATTTGAAGAGTCGCCACCTAACGGATTAAGGTGAGTTAGGGCACCTAGAGTAATTAACTCATAAAACCAGTTTTCATCATCAGAGATCGGATAAGGACTCGAAATTACCTTGAGGGGAAGGTGTTAGGCACCCATCGAAGTCCATAACGGTGGGTCCCGGTGGAACTTAATTAAGCGAATTAGTCTAAAAGGAAAATAAAACAATTTGGACAAATACAAATTACTTTAAACAGGATTAAAGGGGTCCTAAGTTTTTTAGCCTACAGGATCATTCCATGCAATACTTTGTAACTTCCCCAGGTTGGGGTGTTACTCATAGTATTAGCACATGAGTCATCATCTCTTTTACTACCCGATTACTATCTTTCAGTTGTTACCTAAGCGTTCTAATAGCTTCTAACTCGTTCCTTATGCGTGCACTACCTGTCCCTTAACTATGGCCCTGGAGGTATTAGGACCTCTATTTAGGGTGGTTCTAGACTGACCTATGTTACTTAAAATAAGAAATCTAGGCGACAAACAAAATACAAATAGGACTTTCATGTAAGGAAACAAATAAGGGCTCACATTGACATCCACACATAAATAACAAATGCACGCAATTGAATCAACAAACTTTATTAATTTTAGAATCCTATAGGCAGGATATCTATATGAGCAGAAACAGAATGTAAAAAGCAGTTTTATTAAGGCGAGCATCGAGACCTATTAGTTTGCCTACTGATTTTATTAAGCATGAATCTGGGCACTTCGAGACAACAAGATGTCACAATTTTTATGCCCAGAATCATTAGCAACCCCTACAGATTTGCCTAAGTGATAACCAGAATTGGTCGAACTCAGAACCGATTAACAGAACCCTATAGGCATAGTTTCTACGAGTTTTTTAATTAGAGACCTATAACATGGTTTCTAAGTGAACTACTGATTTTAACTCATAAAGACAGGTTTTTATTCCTTTTAGATCCTATAGGCATGCTTTCTAATTGCAGAATTGATTTAAACCCCTGTAGACATGATTTCTAAGTGCTGGGTTGATTTAAGATCCTATAGGCATGATTTCTAAGTGCTCGTTGATTTAAATTCATATAGACATGATATTAGCTTTAAATCCTATAGGCATGATTTCTAGATTTGAGATTGATTTCACCCTATAGGCATAATATCTATAACTATATGTGGGTAGAATTTTAAGTAGATTGCCAGGAAAGGTTATTATTTCAAACAGAATCCTATAGACATGGTCACTGATGCACGTTGAGTTAAAAATATGTATGGATCCTATGGAAAAGATTTCTAATGCAGAAAGTCTATAAACATGATCTCTAATATGCAAATGTAAAAATAAAGAATTAAACAATTAGGAAAATACTATAGGCAGGATCTCTATACAAGTAATAGCACTCACATGATTTGATCAACATAATTAAACTTATAGGCAGGATTTCTACCCAAGTTTAACAAAAATAGCAGGAAACCCTCCAGCTTTCACTAATTAACCCCAAATATGTTATTACAGAAATTATTACAATCCAGAATATCGAATGAATTACATAATAGTATCCATTACACTATAGGGGGCCTTCATAGGCCCAATATAAACCTGGGAACTAGGCCTTCAAACATAGCAACTTTGGAGCATAAAAGTGATCCATCCCTGGCACATAAAATTAGGTTTCTAGTGTGTCAAAGTTCCTAAGGGCCTCAGGGACCCCGGGTAATGCTCACATGTCACGACCTCAGTTTGCCCTCCGTGAACATTCCGTGACGGCACCTAGTCCCTATAACTAGGTAAGCCTAGTAATGCAGAATAACAACATAATTTGCGGAATAATTAAGTAAAAGAAAGCTGAACAATCCAAAAAAAAGACTGTATATAAATGCCACTTGGCATATACAACCCAAAATAATACGGAAGTCTACAAAATCACCCCAAAACCCGAAAACTCACGGAAACCACAGGCTAACAGAATATAATACACTGCTCTAACTCCAGAATGTCTATACAACTGTAAGGAAGGATAAACTTTTCACAAAAAGCTGGAATAAGATAGAGACTCCTGGTGTGCGGACGCGGCAGATGTACCTCGAAGTCTCTGTTGTATCTCTCAACCTCGGGGATAGTGCGCCTGAGTGGAGGTACCTGGATTTGCACATGAAAACACATGCGCAGGAAAAGGCATGAGTACACCACATCGATACTCAATAAGTGCCAAGCCTAACCTCAGTCGGGTAGTGACGAGGAAGGTCAGGGCCCTACTGAGGTCAAACAATATAATAGGGATTTACAATATGAACACATACAATAATAATGAATACAACAGTGAAATAAGTCAGGTCAAACAAGGCAATAAGAAAACATAAGAACAGAGTAAACACGAAGTACAAATAACTCAATAACAATGGTAACAATGAGGAACTCCCAGGATACCGTCCTGTAGTCCTTTTCTCGACTGTCTAGTGGATCTCCCAGGATACCGTCCGGTAGTCCATCACATGTATAACCGAAGGATCGTTATCTGTGCAGGGAGATCTCCCGGGATACTGTCCCGTAGTCCCAAAGTAAATGTGCAGGCGATCTCCCGGAATAACGTTCCGTAGTCCCAAAGTAAATATGCAGGGGGGATCTCCCGGAATAACGTTCCGTAGTCCCAAAGTAAATATGCAGGGGGATCTCCCGGGATAACGTCCCGTAGTCCCAAAGTAAATGTGCAGGGGGATCTCCCGGAATAACGTTCCGTAGTCCCAAAGTAAATATGCAGGGGGATCTCCCGGGATAACGTCCCGTAGTCCCAAAGTAAATGTGCAGGGGGATCTCCCGGAATAACGTTCCTTAGTCCCAAGTTAATATGTAGGGGGATCTCCCGGGATAACGTCCCATAGTCCCAAAGTAAATATGCAGGGGGATCTCCCGGAATAACGTCCCGTAGTCCCAAAGTAAATATGCAGGGGGATCTCCCGGGATAACGTCCAGTAGTCCCAAAGTAAATGCACAGGCACAACAAGAAGACGTTCAGAATTAGAGTGCAAAAATACAAGGCAACAAGTAATTCTAGTCTAACATGCTTCACGTAGTGCAATTAAGGCAATTTAAGCAAATAGGAAATTCAGGGCAACTAGGCATGATTTTCTAAGCTAACATAGACTATAGTTGCAATTAGAATAAAACAGGTAAGAAAGAAACTCAGGCTAAATATTTAAAGTAAAACCGAATTTCCAACAATTAGCACAAGTACGCGCTCATCACCTCACGTACAAGGCATTCAATTACCAAATATCACATCCTAAGGGGTAAGGTCCCCCACACAAGGACAGACAAGCCACTTACCTCGAACCGGCTCAATATCAACTTGAAACCACACGTTTTCCACGAGTATCCGACTCCAAATGGCCCAAATCTATACAATTCAATTACATATCGTAAATAACATCTCATGCAACTGATTTTCACTGTTTAATTCAAGCTACGTCGCAAAATTATGTAAAATGACCAAAATGCCCCTCGGGCCCACATCTCGGAATCAGATAAAAGTCATATTTTTCGGACACCCATTCACTCACGGACTCATTCAACCGGAAACAATCGAAATCTGATGCCAAAAAATCCACAATTTTTCAGAATCTCGGATTGGGAAAATCTCATCCCTTTCCTATGGTTTTCCCCCCATTTTTGATAATTAAACTAAAGAAAACAACGGGAATTAATGGTCAAACAATGAATTAGGGATTAGAAAATGTTACCTATGATCCTTCTCTTCAAAACCCACATAAAATCGCCACTTCTTGATCTCTCACCCGATTTTTAGAATAATGAGATGAACTCTCGGATTTTTGGAATAAATCACACAGGGGATTCGCACCTGCGGACTCGATCACCGCACCTGAGGTACCGCACCTGCGAAAAAATCATCGCAGGTGCGAAAGTCACTTAAGTTGCACTGGGCCGCACCTGCGATCGTTTGGTCGCGCCTGCGGTCTCGCACCTGCGGAACCCAGGTCGCACCTGCGACCACTTGCCAAAACTCCCCCTATCGCACCTGCGATCAAGGCCCACATGCCTGCGAGTCCGCACCTGTGGGAAAACCTTCGCAGGTGCGAAGACACCAGAAGAGGCCTGGTTCAGCAACAACAAATTCCCAATTTTTTTACCCGTTAAGCATCCGAAACAACCCCGAGGCCCCTGGAACCTCAATTAAAACCACCAACCAACCTTAACACCTTATTTGAACTAGGTAGAACCTTAAAAACACGTCTCGTAACATCAAAATCATCGATTATGCATAGGTTCAAGCCTAGGAACTTAAGAAAATTCTAGAATTAACATCCGACGCCAAAAACACGTCTAAACTTATCCGAATGGCCTCAAAATTTGCACACACATCCCAAATGAAATGACGAAACTACTGCAACTTCCGGAATTCCATTCCAACCCTCGGATCAAAATTTCACTATCGGACCGGAAACTCCAAAAATTCAAACTTCGGCCTTTCAAGCCTAAATGAGCTACGGACTTCCAAAATACATTCCGAACACGCTCCTAACCCCGAAATCACCTAACGGAGCTAACGGAACCATCGGATTTCCATTCCGAGGCTGTATTCACAGTGCTCCGACTACGGGCAACTTTCCACCACTTAAGCTCTCATTTAGGGACTAAATGTCCCAAAACTCTCCGAAACTCAAAATCGAACGTCCCGGCAATTCAATTTAGCAGAAATAGACTTGGGGAAAACAGTTAACAGGGGATCGGGCATTAATTCTTAAGACGACCGGCCGAGTCATCACATCACACCAGAACCACACTCAGGAGAATAATTCATAAAAAGATTGGAAGACCAGTCCCAATGTGTCAGAGTTCGGAGGAGTCTCAAGGACCCTAGGCAGTTCTCACACTGGGGGTGGTGAGAACCTAAATAACTAAGAGTAGGAGTTTGAAAACCAGTGCATAAAGGGTAAGGAGGGGGCAGGTTTCAAAATAGTTTAATTTTCATAAGCAAACAGATTCAGAATACAGAGTTGCAAACAGAATTGCACCAAGAAACAAACAAAGGCCATGTTCAGCACATAGTGCAAACAAATTGGCATTTGATTAGGCTACATTCTCATGCTAATATTAAACAACCATGGCTTAAGTACAGAAACAATCAGTAAACAGACAGGACATACGAATTATCCACATATTTGATTTCATGTTTGCAATATGTAGCAAAGTTCAGAACAAGAAACAGACTTGGTCATTAAAACTAACTTAGGGAAAAGGGTCACATTATTGAAATAACTTAGTTTAACATGGTTGTTAAATGGGATCATATAGTCACATAGAAGGCAGAATTATGCTAGGAATTGAAACAGACTAGTCTTAATAAAGCATAGAGAACAGATTAGTAAGAGTTAAAGCATACCAGTTGGGAAGAAAACAAGTAAGAATGCGATAATAGTTGAAATTCCAGAGAATTTGGCCTTGGCTTTCAGTCGGCCAAATAATAGCCATTTAGTGTAGAAATCAGAATAGGAGAATGCAGAGAGAGCTTAAGTTTTTGTGAGAACAGAGAGTTCGAGAATGGTAAAGTTGTTCCGTTGTAAAGCTAAAAGGAGTGAGGAGGGGGGTTTAAATAACACATAATGAAGTAAACTAATAAGGTAAGGAACCAGTCATATACAAATAAGGTATGAAAATTAATTAAGGCCAGCATGAATCAATTAACATGACAAAATCGAGTAAAGTCAGGCTAGTACTACTTGATTTAAGGAAAACCTTATACGAAATTAATTAGTAATTAAGTACTAGGTTAAATAAGGTAAGAACTAACTCCAAAATCAATTAGGAGTCAGCTCTAATAATCAAAGCATAAAATTAAGCAAGTAAGGGAATTAAGGAAAGTAGCACAAATTATTAATCACACATTAGTCTAAATAAGGTAAGAACAGGTAAAATCCAATAAGGAAACATCAAACTAAAGGAAATCCCAATTTCAAACCCTAATTTAGGTAAGTGAAATTAATTAACAATTAATTGACAGTCTAGCGATTAGCTTTCAAGCTTTTGGATCATTGGATCAAACTTTCGTTTTTTCTTTCAATGCGTTCTTTTCTTTATCTTTTGTGGTGTGCGGGGGCGGAAGGGGTTCATTAATTCACCGAAAAATTACACGGTATATATAAAGCACAATTTATTTTTTACTTCTATATATTAAGTTTTGAACCTCCTTAGCATAACTTAAAAGTATAGTTTAGTGGTTAAGGGATTCAAAACTTTGATAAGGTCATAGGTTCATTCCTACTAGCTATAATTTTTTTTTTTTTGAACCCCCTTCATGGAGATCCTGCCTCCGCCACTGGTGGTGTGGGGTTGTAGGAATCTTGGACTAAAGGGTGGTGTTGCCGTGTGAACAACGGCTAATGGGTGTAATGTCTCCCATTATTTAGGTCTTAGGTCCTCTTTATATAGAGGGAATTAGGGTTTGGTTTTAAGGTTGAAGATATATGGGCTTCAGCTTTGGGCCTTAAAATTGGGCTAAAAAATGTCTAAACTTTAGCTAAATCCCTTTTAATATAAGGTAAATATACTACACAATGTAAAGATCAATCTAATTCATTAAACTAAATTATATGTAAAATATGAAACTATTTTTGGTATTTTTCAAATATCATACTAAAAATAAAGTTAGGATTAGGTTAAAATCATCACAAAAATAATATTCCTATCAAAATACTAATATTTTTGAAAACAAAGTGGAACTAATTTTTTTTTGTATTTTTTGTCTTTTATGAAAGGTAGATAAACTAAAAATAACTAGGTAAAATATCAGTTAGCTAAATAAAAGAAAATATTTTTTGTAATTTTTATTTTTGTGATAAAATAAATTAAAAAGGTCAAAATTAGTTAAAATAACGATATTAAACCTAAACTAAATATTTAAACGCTAAAATGTGTAAAATTATGAGGAGGGTAAACAATTACATGTCAACACGTAATTTTTTTGAATTTGATCTCAATAGGTGGATGAGTCATCTTCTGTAAGGGTGTCATCCGAGACCACTTTAAATCTTTTTTTCTTATATATATTAAGCTAGCAACAATTAAAAACAATACAAAATAAATATCAATTTGAGACAACAAGTAAATATTTAACCATTTATCAAACCCAAACTCACGTGTAATCCAAATAATAGATCCACACTGGTTTTACAAAATTCTGCGTAAGCCACCGGTGGCAATACAACACATAAATTATCTTGATTTATAGGACATAATGAAAGTGAAAAGAGAAAAACATAGTGCGAGACAGAAGCTAATCAACCAGAATTAAGCATGAGGAGAACTCATGGTAAGTTGCTACTTTACACTTACAGCGCGTGGGTTTCTCATTACAGCACGCTCTTTTATCAAATTGTCTTGTGCACAACTTCAGATGATTT
>ML315059.1:9290-59801 GCA_005239505.1 Nicotiana paniculata
AGGGGGGGGGGGAGGTCGTTAGGGTTTAATTATGGCAAGTGAAATCTGGGCCGTCGATCTAATTTGATCAATGACTCAAATTGATCCGGGGTTGGGCCGGGTAAGAATTGGTTTGGGCTGGGGGTCTGTTGGATTATTTAATTGGGTTAGGGATTAGGTTAATTTTAGGCTAAATTAAAATAAAAGGGGCTAGCTGTTAAATACCAAATTAAATTAGATAAAACAATTTACAAAAATAGCTAATAATTGTATAAAATGGAATTGATGCTTAGAAAATAAATTAAAATGACTGATTAGCATTTAAAAAAAATACAAAATGACTAATTACTGGATAAAAATAGTATAAAACATATGATTGGGCTATAATTGCAAATTTATTGCAATCATAGCCAAAGAGTGCCAATTTGGCTAATTGTGAAATAATTTGGTCTTCGTAGGACCCTAAGTAATGAATTAAATCAAGAAATGCTTTTGAAATTGTTTGTAATGCAATTTTGTAATTAATTATTAGAAATAAAATACCGGATACATTAAAATAAATTAATAAAAATATGGAAAAATTATAGAAAAATACCAATTTCTATTAAAGCATGTTTTTTAAGGTATATATGCAATTTTAAAATATTGTGGGAAAATTGGGTATCAACAGCTGTGCCTCTTTACCCGGGAAGGATGAAAGAGTTGTCGGGTAAAGATATGATGGCCAATTTTTACCGAGCGAAACGATTTGGAGAGATTTAGGCCGCACCCCGGCTTCTGAGCTGCCTACATATCCCTGGTTTTACAGGAATCAGGCCGTATGTAGTTCAGGAGCCATCGGTGAAGTATACCGATGAAGTTTCACAAGGACGGACGCAAAGTGCAGAGTTGGGTGGTCAAGGGCTTATAGGATAGTTAGGAGAACTGGAGCGGAACCGCTCCTGCCTAGACGACTGTTGCTAGCCGGATTACCTGCAAATGAATAACAAGAATATATCGTACGTAATTTAAACATGATGCAAATTCCCATTGGACCATGAATGCTATCTTCGGACAATTGAGGATGACGTTATTAGACCATGATGTCCTGGGCCATGAATCGCTTGATGCGGGATTCGCGGGCTATGAAATGATGTTTTCGGGCCATGAAGATGGTGCCTCCGAACCATGATGCCTTTGAATTATGATATGCAAACTGATAAAAGAGATCCTTAGGCCATGACTTGGTGTTATCGGGTCATGAAGATGGTGCCTCCGAACAATGACGCCTTTGGATAGGTTGGCGATATTTCAGCCCATGAAAATGCAGTAGTATGATGCTAACAAGACAGAGCTTAGTCTTGCGAATTAAAAAAGGGCAGAGCTTAGCCCGAAAGGAAGCGAAGTGAATAATGATAGAGACATTGATTGCTTTGAAAATAAAGCGGGAGTCAGTGCTTAGCCTCGGAAGGCAGAAAAGTAGCCTTATTCAATATGCGAATGCAGATGGAGGTACAGTTTAACCTCGGAAGGCAGAAAGGTGCTTTATGCAATATGTAAATGTAGATGGAGGTAGAGTTTAACCTCGGAAGGCAGAAAGGTAGCCTTATGCAATATGCGAATGCAGATGGAGGTAGAGTTTAACCTCGGAGGCAGAAATGTAGCCTTATGCAATATGCCAATGCAGAGGGAGGTAGCGTTTAACCTCGGAAGGCAGAAAGGTAGCCTTATGCAATATGCGAATGCAGATGGAGGTAGAGTTTAACCTCGGAGGCAGAAATGTAGCCTTATGCAATATGCCAATGCAGAGGGAGGTAGCGTTTAACCTCGGAAGGCAGAAAGGTAGCCTTATGCAATATTTAAGGAAGGACGACATAAATTCTTAGCTAGTGTTAAATTGTGGTAGAGCATTGTGATAATGAAGCATTGTTTGTGCTGATAATAAGTATTGGCCTGACGAGTTTGAGGAATGATGTCGGGGCTTTTTGCAATTTTGTGCCTGCATTCAAAGAAAGATTGTGAGTTTTGTAGAGGGGAAAGGTTAGTTCGCATTCCTGCTGGCCCTGCTTGGCTTGTTTGCTTGATCATGATGATGCTGTCTGTGTCGTTGGGGTAGCATTTCCTAAGCAAGCTATTTCAAAAATAAATATTCATGATTTTGTAAAAGTATAATATAAGCTAGTAATCTAAAATAGTTTTAGATGAACCGACGACATGACACGGCTTGAGACATTGCAACCTCTCTTGCTGCGGAATTTTGAGGGTCCTCCTCAAAATTATGCCCCAGTTTGCTGGGTGGATGCCTCTGACTGCTGCTCGCGCGACGATTGGCTGAACTTGCTTCAAAATTGTGAGGTTCCTCCTCAAAATTCTGCCCCAGTTTCCAATTGCGGGGAAAAATAGATTTTTATTGAATTGCGGCCGACCTATAGGGCTGCCTACGTATCCCCTCTTAAACGGGAATCAGGTCAGGTATAGTTCAAATTACATCACTGAGAAAGCATAAAGATTACACATAGTAACGCTTGACTGCATCTGAATTGATTGGTTTCGGCCAAACTTCTCCGTCCATTTCTGCAAATATGAGTGCTCCTCTTGTCAGCACTCTATAAACCATGTACGGACCTTGCCAGTTGGGAGAGAACTTCCCCTTGGCTTCTTCTTGATGCGGAAAGATTTTCTTTAACACCAGCTTCCCTGGTGTGAATCGTCTCGTCTTGACTTTCTTGTTGAAGGCCCTGGCCATTCTATTCTGATATAGTAGACCATGACATACTGCATTCATTCTCTTCCCGTCTATGAGGGCTAGTTGCTTATAATGGCTTCTTACCCATTCTGCATCACTGAGCTCAACTTCCTGTATAATTCGTAGAGATGGAATCTCCACTTCGGTAGGAATTACAGCCTCTGTACCATAAACTAGCATATAGGGAGTTTCCCCTGTTGATGTGCGGACAGTGGTGCGGTATCCCAGTAAAGCGAATGATAACTTTTCATGCCATTGCTTGTGCCTTTTTATCATCTTTCTTAGTATCTTCTTGATGTTTTTTTTAGCTGCCTATACAGCTCCATTCATCTAGTCTGTATGCTGTGGAATTCTAGTGTTTGATCCTAAAAGTTCCATACATAGCTTTCATCAAGTCACTGTTGAGATTAGAACCATTGTCAGTGATGATTGACTCTGGAACTCCGAACCGATAAACAATGTGGTCGCAGACAAAGTCGGCCACAACTTTCTTAGTAACTGCTTTGTAGGAGGCTGCTTCGACCTATTTAGTGAAGTAGTCAATAGCGACCAAGATGAACCTGTGGCCATTGGAAGCGTCAGGCTCACTTGGTCCAATAACGTCCATACCCAAGCGGCGAACGACCATGGTGAGCTGGTTGCATTGAGCTCACTTGGAGGCACCTTTATCATATCCCCATGTATCTGGCAGCGGTGGCACTTCCATACTGGATGCAGTCCATCTCCATAGTCATCCAAAAGTAACCAGCTCGGAGTATCTTCTTTGCTAGAACAAAACCGTTCATATGTGGGCCACAGGTATCTGCATGAATTTCTTCCAGCAATTTTGATGCTTCTTTTGCGTCAACACACCTTAATAACCCCAAATCGGGAGTCCTCCTATACAGGATTCCTTTTCTATGGAAAAAATTGTTGGACAATCTCTGAAGTGTGTGTTTCTGAGTGGAATTTGCAAGCTCGGGGTATTCTCCTTTTGCCAAGTATTTATCGATGTCATGAAACCAAGGATTTCCGTCTGCTTCTTCTTCGATGTGGGCACAGTAAGCTGGTTGATTATGGATCTTTATGGGAATAGGGTCAATGAAATTCTTCTCCGGATGCTAGATCATTGAGGAAAAAGTAGCTAATGCATCGGCGAACTCATTCTGGATTCTGGGGACGTGCCAAAACTCTATCTTTGTGAACCTCTTTGTTAACTCATGTACGTGGTGCAGATATGGCAGTATCTTGGAATTCTTTGTTTCCCATTCTCCTTGTACCTGATGTACGAATAAGTCTGAATCACCGATCACTAACAGTTCCTGGAGGTTCATGTCAATAGCTATATTGAGCCCCAAAATGCAGGATTCATATTCGGCCATATTGTTGGTGCAAGGGAACCTGAGTTTGGCAGATATCGGATAATGTTGACCGGTCTCTGATACTAGTACTGCTCCAATACCGACTCTCTTGAAGTTTGCTGCTCCATCAAAGAACATCCTCCAACCATCATAGGACTCTGCAATATCTTCTCCTATGAATGATACCTCTTCATCAGGAAAATATATTTTTAGGGGTTCGTAACCTCCGTCTACGGGATGCTCAGCAAGATGGTCAGCTAGAGCTTGTCCTTTAACTGCCTTCTGAGTCATGTAAACAATGTCGAATTCAATCAGCAGGATTTTCCACTTGGCTAGCTTGCCAGTGGGCATGGGCTTCTGAAAGATGTACTTTAATGGATCCATCCTTGATATGAGATATGTTGTGTAGGCACAAAAGTAATGTCTCAGCTTTTGGGCAACCCAAGTCAGAGCACAATAGATAGGCTCTAATAGAGAATACCGGGACTCATATGGAGTGAATTTCTTGCTGAGGTAATAAATAACTTGTTCCTTCCTTCCTGTTTCATCGTGCTTCCCCAGAACGAAGCCGAAAGATCCATCTAATACTGCAAGATAGAGTAGCAAAAGTCTGCCTGGCTCAGGCGGTACTAGGACTGGCGGTGTTGACAAATATTCCTTGATTCTGTCGAAAGCCTTTTGACAATCATAGGTCCACTCGGTTGCAACTTCCTTCTTCAACATCTTTAAGATTGGATCACAGATGACTGTAGACTGTGCTATAAACCGGTTGATGTAATTAACCCTCCCCAAGAAACTAATCACATCTTTCTTATTCCTTGGTGGTGGTAGCTCTTGAACGACTTTGAACTTGGACGGATCCAACTCTATTCCCCGGCGGCTTACAATAAATCCAAGAAACTTCCCAGCAGGAACCCCGAATGCACACTTCGCGGGGTTTAGTTTCAGATTGTAGTTTCGCAATCTATTGAAGAACTTCCCCAAATTATCCATGTGATCAACAACTTTCTTTGATTTGATAATGACATCATCCACGTACACCTCGATCTCCTTGTGAATCATGTCATGGAATATGGCGGTCATGGCCCTCATGTAGGTAGCCCCTGTGTTCTTTAGACCGATTGGCATCATGTTGTAACAATACACTCCCCACTGTCTAATGAACGCCGTTTTCTCAGCATCTTCCTTATCCATCCAAATCTGGTGATAACTAGCGAAGTAATCCACAAAGGATGCAATTCATGCTTGGCGCAGTTGTCAATCAGAATGTGTATATTTGGAAAGGGGAAGTCGTCTTTTGGACTAGCACGGTTGAGGTCCCGTTAGTCGACGCAGAATCTGACCTTCCCGTCCTTCTTTGGCACAGGTACAATATTGGCTAACCATGTCAGGTACTCCACTACCCGGGGAACTTTGGCGTTGATCTGCTTGGTAACTTTTTCTTTGATTTTCAAACTCATGTCGAGTTTGAACTTTCTGAGCTTTTGTTTCACTGGTGGACACATTGGATTGGTTGGTAGTTTGTGAGCCACAATAGGTGTACTTAGACCAGTCATGTCATCATACGACCATGCAAATACCTCCTCATACTCTCTTAGAAACTCTGTGTATTCTTTCTTTTCTGATGGTGACAAATGAATGCTGATGCAAGTCTCCTTGACATTTTTTTGAATCTCCCAGGTTGATAACATCAGTCTCATCAATGTTGGACTTAGGTTTGTTCTCAAAGTTCTTAACTTCTTTGATAATCTTGTCATGTATGTCGTCTTCATCTGAATCAATGCCCGTTTGCTGCGTTGTCTCATTGCATGTCACAGTCATCGGTTTATCAAGACAAGTAATAGTAATATTGTATAAATTTAGAAGATGCTTTGATAGGTTGAATAACTGTTTTGAACATTGAAGATCTTTATTGAAGAAATTGAAAAATGCAGGAAAAGGAAAATCATTTAGTAAATAAAACAGTAAATAATGCTTGTTTTAGCCTTGCTACCCCGAGGCTCGTCGGGTTTTGGTTTTCTTGATAGACCAGTTCTTGAGATATGCCCCCTTGATTACAGTCCGTGTGGAAGGGCCTTCCTCCCCCTCGAGAACAACACAAAAACCCATATCATCATCTTCTAGGAACAAACTCCTCATTGCTGCAAGTGCTTCTTCCTCGTCTGAACCATAAATAGTGTCGGCCTTCTTGAAAGTCTGCTCAAGATGAGGTATCGACTGCCCCAAAGGGTAATAGGGACCGCACCAAGGTGGCGACCAGTCGTTGAATTCCTGCCAAGTGTACTCGTACCCCAGGTCGAAAGTGGTTCCATGCTCCTTGAGCTTTATAGGCTTTGTGATCCCTTGGAGGTTCTTACCGAGCCCTTTGCCTGGCTCATATCCTCTCTTGTTCAGGATGCTCTCAATCTTGTTGTCCCACCATTTGTCCTTGTCGATAGCATTGACCCGTTCAATGTGGTGGTAAGTTCCTCCGCCTATCTTCCTTTTTCCGTCAATCACCGGAATAGTTTGACGACTATAAATGGGGTTGCCACCGTCACCATGAATAATCACCTCTTGGTGGTTCCACTCAAATTTCACCGCCTAATGTAGTGTTAATGCTACGGCCCCAGCAGTATAAATCCAGGGTCGTCCCAAGAACATGTTGTAGGATGCCGACACATCTATCACCTGGAAATTCACCTCGAACGAAGTCGGTCCCATCTGTAGACATAGACTGATCTCCCCCATGGTGGACCTATGAGAAACGTCAAACGCTTTCATATTGATCGCCCCATCCCTTATCTCATGTACCCCTTTACCCAATTTCTTGAGTGTTATCAACAGACAGATTTTAAAACTGGAACCTCCATTGATCAAGATTATTGTGATGAAATGATCTTCGCATTGCACAGTGATGTGTAATAATTTGTTGTGCCCCAATCCTTCAGGTGGTAACTCATCCTCATTAAAAGTGATTTTATGACTCTCCAGTACCTGGCCTATCATATTGGCCATTTTCCCACTAGTGATGTTGTATGGCACATATGCTTCACTCAACACTTTCAACAAAGCATTTCTGTGTGTTTCGAAATTCTGCAGTAGAGAGAGGATGGATATCTGTGTTGGGGTCTTGTTCAGAAGGTCGATGACCGAATACTTCTTAGCCTGTACCTTTCTCCAAAGGACATCTGAACCTATTTCGGTAAGGAGAGGCCGGTTGGCAGCCTGCTTGCTCGACTCGGCCAGATGATTAGGGGTGTAGATCCTACCTGTTCTCGTCATACCCTGTGCTATGGCAACTTCCTCATACCTGACCTTGCCTTTCCTTCTCGCCTCGACTGTGTAGTCCCAAGGGATAATGTTTGAATAGAAGGGTGGCATGGTTGACATTTCCACCGGAATTGGTGCAGCCATCTTTACTTCAAACGGAATCTGTGTTCGGGGTGGCAAGACTGCGACCTCAAATGAAGCCGGTGCATTCGCTGTAGATACAAACTCAACTTTAATTGGCATTAGTGACTTTGCGGGTGGCGCTGCTTCAAACTCAAATGGTATAGACATATTCACCTCAACATCCTCAGATGGCTGAATCTGGACTATGATCGGTTTGAGAGTGACTGCGGGTTTCTTCGGGTCATCGCCTTCTGCGATCAAACCGATTGAGCCCTCGGGATCCCAATCATCTTCTATTTCAATCATATGGATACCTCTACCCTTATGGTCTGTCAGAGGATTGTCGCGGACATTTGGAGCGGGGTCCTTTTCCACAATAATCTTGTTGTCAATGAGAGCCTTTATTTTGTCCTTCAGAGAACAACATTCTTCGATGGTGTGTCCTTTCATGCCGGAATGGTATGCACAGGATTTGTTTGGGTTAACCCACTGAGAAGGGTTCTCTGGGGTGGTAGCAGGGATAGGTGTGACATAACCAGCATCTTTGAGTTTCTCATACAACTGGTCAATGGGCTCGGATATGGCGGTGTATTGCTTTGGAGGGTTGCGATCAAAATTGGGACGAGGTCTAGGGAAGTTTTGGCGTGCAGGGGGTGATTGGTAATGGGATGGCTGGGAATAATAAGTGTGGTAGACATGAGAGGGTTGTAGATATTTGGGCGAAGCAGGTTGATATGTGGGTGGTGGAGCTTGGTAGGAAGGTGGTGGAGTTTTGTAATTTGGTGAGGGTGCTTGGTAATTCGGGGTTTGATGATATGTGAGTGGAGGTGTCGGATAGGTTTGGTATTTGAGCGGGGACTTGTTTTTTTGTGTAACCATTACAGCTCCCACATCTCTCTTTTTAGACACACCACCGGACTGTAGAGCCTTGTTTGTGGCTTGCAAGGCCTCAAAATTTGTAACCATACCGTTTTAATACCTTCTTCAATCTGCTCACCCAATTTGATGATATCAGAGAACTTGTGGCCCTCAACTATCATTAACCGTTCCTAATACTGCGGGTCCTGAGCCCAGACAAAGAACTTGTTCATCTGTTCTTCCTCTAGAGCAGGTCTGACTTTAGCTGCTTCGGACCTCCAGGGAGTGGCATACTCGCAAAAGGTTTCTGTAGGTTTCTTCTTCAAATTTTGGATGTAGAATATATCTGGTGCATTCTCTGTGTTGAATCTAAACCTGTCCATGAAATCATATGCCATGCTTACCCAGTTTGACCATTTCTTGGGGTCTTGGCTGATGTACCAAGACAGTGCATCTCCTTTCAAACTCCTCATGAACAGCTTCATGCAGATTCTTTCATCCCTTCCTACGCCAACCAATTTTTTGCAATAGGTCCTCAGATGGACTCTTAGATCACCGGTACCATCAAACATTTCGATCTTTGGAGGTTTGTACCCCTCGGGTAGTTCGACATCAGGTTGGATACAAAGGTCTTCATAATTAAAACCTTCAATCCCCTTGGTTCCTTCAACACCCTGGACTCGGTTGGTCAGTTTTCTAAGTTCCTCGGCCAAGTTCCTAATATGTAAATCCTTATCGTCAGGCTCGGATGCCTGTGGGATAGGCGAAGTGGGGTGGGTCATGGTTTCCACATAGATATGATTGTTATAGGTGTGGAAATGATCTTTGGTGGGGTTTTGAGGTTCTGGGATGAGTAGTGGAGTGTTATTTGAGGTGTGGCAATCATTGCACTGCATCGGGAGAGTTTGGTTCTTTAGGGGAGTGGTGTGATGGTGAGTTGTGGGATGATTTTTCTACCTTGGGATATTTTGTGGAGGTGCGGGGTTTTGAGCATTTGGAAGGTTGACGTTAGGGACGTAGAGGGAAAATGACAAATTGGCCAGATTTCGGACTTGATCGAGTTCTTCTTGAAACTTCAGCAATTTTTGTTCAAGTGGTGACATGTTCTCATGCAGAAACTGAATACCTCGGCCATCATAGGCCTTTACCCGTTCAATCACATTCTCCTTACTGATGATGCAGGACTCTTCCATCTTACTTTTCCTTTGCCCTTAGGAGGACTAAGGGGAGGAGTAGGTGGAAGGCCCTTGGATCTTGTGCGATAGGCTGATGATGCCAGAATGCACGAACTAACTTTTTGGGGAGGGCAGTAAGAAAAAAGAAATAAAAACAAAAGGTAACCAAGTCAGTGATGATCATGAAAAGAGTATTGCAATATTTAAACACATAATGCAGAAATGAAAGCGTGTCCTAAGTTGGGAACCTCTTTGTGCCCGAGGTTGGCCTAGCGACAAATTGATTTGGAGAACTTAAAATGATAAATGCCTCATTTTATTGATAATAAAAATAGACAAATCCCAAAACCATAGAAATAAAAGTCCCTAATGGCCATTGGCCTTATTACATCGGTAGAAAAATAAAGACATTCCTAGCTACTTGGTCCCAGAAGGACCTTCCTTAGATTCAACATTCTTGCTTCCGTCGAGCAGCTTTCCCAGCTCACGAAGTCCCAGCAATAGGTAAGTTCTGGCTAGGTATCCCCCTACGGCTCCCTCAGCCTTGTGACAATCTTCAACTCTTTTGATGAAATTTTCTTCCCAATCGATTATAACTCGTTCTAAGTACCCCAGCCTCTTGTTGGCACTGATAGCCATGTCCTTCCGTTCCTTGAGTAGTCTTTTGTTGGACTCATGTATCTTGTGGTGATTATCCTCATTTTCCCCGATCCTTTTGCCCAACTGGTTAAACTTGACTTGTGCTTAAGCCCTTTCATCTATAACCCTGTGACCTCGGACGTAGCCCGACTTGCTCTGACCACCCAGATCCTCTTCTAACCAACCAAGATAGAAAGGGGTATAACCGACGTGATACCTGTCTGGCTCGATGATGTCTTTCTCAAGTATAACCTTGCAGTGCCACATGTGTTGAGCTTGGCACTTGTGAGAACTATCATTATTTTGAAAGTCAGCTCGAAGATGGCTCATCTTCTCGACCCCAGGGATGATTTGCTTCCTTCCTACTTGCCTCATAACTCGAAGAGGGACGTTAGGGTATGTCCCCCTTAGACCAATCAGTATCAGAAATGATACGTCTCAGGATCGAATGATGAACTCATCCATTGGAAATCATTCAAACATCCTTTGAACCTGTTCTTCAGTCAAGTTATCAAAAAGTTCAACCCATCATTCAGTATTTTCAGGCTGAGCGAACATGTCAGGGATATAGTTCATTCTCTTTGGGTGATGGAAAGCGATGTGGCCATCCCACATTCGGCAGTGAATGTCCTGTCGATATTCGCCTTTTTGGAGATGTTCCATGAGCCAGAGTTGAAGTAATAAATTGCAACCTCCGAAATTCTTTGATCTTTGTTGACACCTTTCTAAGGCCTGATACATGTCTGGAACGATCATGGGCACAATGCTGAAATATTGCCCATTTACCCCTTCCATTATGGTCTTGGTTACCATGGCTAGCCTAGTATGGATCCTTTCCTTCTTCATCGGGAACACGATCAAAACCAAAAAGCAAACCATAAACACGAAAACTCCGCGATGGACGTGTCCCAGAGAGGTGATATCAAACTTGTCATGGTAGGCATGGTATGATTTGCTGTAGCCATACCTTTCGTACAAGTAGTCAAAAGAAATGTACGAATCCACCAAACATACCAATTCCGCGTCCTTTTTCAGACCCATCATTTTGAGGAAACTTTTTCCCGTGCGATTCTTAGGCATCAGCAACCTCGGAGTTTCCCATACTAGGTTAGCCAGCCCTCCTATCTCTTCTATCAATGGTGCCATTTCGATGTTCCCAAAGCGGAACACGGACCTTTCACGATCCCAGAACAGGGTAGCAACCTCTACTATCATTTTGTTAGGTTGGATTTCTAGAAGAGATGGTAGATTACCCAAGTGTTTCCTGACGATAGCTTTGTCGCTAGAGTGCAGATCTTCCCACCAACTCAACAGTTTTGGGTGGATGTTGGAGACCATGCCAAATCTGGGGACTTCGCGCCTAATTTTTTTTTGCAAAACAAATAGGTTAGGCCCTTACCCCCCACCAGACTCGAGTATTTAACATCAATAATTAGCAGGAAGCATTTAGTTCTCCAAATAAATGCACAAAACGTGAGGGCGTACATTTGGGTTTAGGGAAACCCGGTGGACTTTTGGATAAGACTATCTTAAAAGCTATCGCGCGGACGACACTTTATCTTGACTAGGTTTGACCATGATGCATGCAATAGTGTAACAAAGTAAGGTTTCTATGGGCTTTTAGACTAGTACCCTTGAGCGGACAACTCAAGGGGGAAAGGCATGGAACCTTCGACTGCATCGCTGATCGACTAGTTTTACTGCAAATAAGCCATTCCGAATTTAGTGGGTGATAATATAGGAAGGGCGCAACCACTCATCAAGCATTGTTATAGTATTTTGTTTGTCACAAGTGGAGTATGAATGTTGAGCATGATTTATGCAATAAGTATTAAAACAAGTTGTCACGTATTTGCACGTTAAAGAAAGTGGTAAAAACGGTAGTAATGATTTAAAGCAGTTACAAAAGGAAACAAAGAGACATGTCAGTTACGTTTTTGAAGAAAGTAAATACCCGAAGTAAACAATTCATTTCATGTAAAGGGAATAGGAAAGGGTGCAAGTATTTAAAATAAAGGCATAAATTCATGAAACAATTTGAAATGGTAAAAACTTGGATATCTCCAGCAGAGTCACCATGATGTCAACTGAATCGTCAGGTATGTTGTCTTCATCTGAATCAATGCCCGTTTGCTGCATTGTCTCATTGCATGTCATAATCATCGATTCATCAAGACAAGTAATAGTAATGCTGTATAAATTTAGAAGATGCTTTGATAGATTGAATAACTGTTTTGAACATTGAAGATCTTTATTGCAGAAATTGAAAAATGCAGGAAAAGGAAAATCATTTAGTAAATAAAACAGTAAATAATGCTTGTTTTAGCCTTGCTACCCCGAGACTCGTCGGGTTTTGGTTTTCTTGATAGACCAGTTCTTGAGATATGCCCCCTTGATTACAGTCTGTATGGAAGGGCCTTCCTCCCCCTCGAGAACAACACAACAACCCATATCATCATCTTCTAGGAACAAACTCCTCATTGTTGCAAGTGCTTCTTCCTTGTCTGAACCGTAAATAGTGTCGGCCTGCTTGAAAGTCTGCTCAAGATGAGGTATAGGCTACCCCAAAGGGTAATAGGGACCGCGCCAAGGTGGCGACCAGTCGTTGAATTCCTGCCAAGTGTACTCATACCCCAGACCGAAAGGGGTGCCATGCTCCTTGAGCTTTATAGGCCTCGTGATCCCTTGGAAGTTCTTACCGAGCCCTTTGCCTGGCTCATATCCTCTCCAGTTCAGGATACTCTCAATCTTGTTGTCCCACCATTTTCCCTTGTTGATATCATTGACCCGTTTAATGTGGTGGTAATTTCCTCTGCCTATCTTCCTTTTTCCGTCAATCACCGGAATAGTTTGACGACTATAAATGGGGTTGCTACCGTCACCATGAATAATCACCTCTTGGTGGTTCTACTCGAATTTTACCGCCTGATGTAGTGTTGATGCTACGGCCCCAGCAGCATGAATCCAGGGTTGTCCCAACAACATGTTTTAGGATGCCAACACATCTATCACCTGGAAATTCACCTCGAACGAAGTCGGTCCCATCTGTATACATAGACTGATCTTCCCCATGGTGGACCACTGAGAACCGTCAAAGGCTTTCACATTAATCGCCCCATCCCTTATCTCATGTAGCCCTTTACCCAATTTCTTGAGTGTTATCAATAGACAGATGTTAAGACTGGAACCTCCATCGATCAAGATTCTTGTGATGAAATGATCTTCGCATTGCACAGTGATGTGCAATGCTTTGTTGTGCCCCAATCCTTCAGGTGGTATCTCATCCTCATGAAAAGTGATTTTATGACTCTCCAGTACCTGGCCTATCATATTGGCCATTTCCCCACTAGTGATGTTGTTTGGCATATATGCTTCACTCAAAACTTTCAACAAAGCGTTTCTGTGTGTTTCAGAATTCTGCAGCAGAGAGAGGATGGATATCTGTGTTGGGGTCTTGTTCAGCAGGTCGATGACTGAATACTTCTTAGCCTGTACCTTTCTTCAAAGTTCATCGGAACCTGTTTCGATAAGGGGAGGCCGGTTGACATCTTGCTTGCTTGACTCGGCCAGATGCTCAAGGGTGTAGATTCTACTAGTTCTCGTCATACCCTGTGCTACGACAACTTCCTCAGACCTGACCTTGACTTTCCTTCTCACCTCGACTGTGTATTCCCAAGGGATAATGTTTGAATAGAAGGGTGGCGTGGTTGACATTGCCATCGGAATTGGTGCAACCATCTTTACTTCAAACGAAATCTGTGTTATGGGTGGCAAGACTGCGACCTCAAATGAAGCTGGTGCATTCGCTGTAGATACAAACTCAACTTTAATTGGCATTGGTGACTTTGCGGGTGGCTCTTCTTAAAACTCAAATGGTATAGACATATTCAGCTCAGCAGCCTCAGATGGCTGAATCTGGACTATGATCAGTTTGAGAGTGACTGCGGGTTTCTTCAGGTCATCACCTTCTGCTATCAAACCGATTGACCCTTCGGGATCCCAATCATCTTCTATGTCAATCATATGGATACCTCTACCCTTATGGTCTGGCAGAGGATTGTCGTGGACGTTTGGGCTGGGTCCTTTTCCACAATAATCTTGTTGTCAATGAGAGCCTGTATTTTGTCCTTCAGAGAATGACTCTTCAATGGTGTGTCCTTTCATGTCGGAATGGTATGCACATGATTTGTTTGGGTTAACCCACTGAGAAGGGTTCTCAGGGGTGGCAGCAGGGATAGGTGTGACATAACCAGCAACTTTGAGTTTCTCATACAACTGGTAAATGGGCTCGGATATGGGGGTGTATTGCTTTGGAGGGCGGCGATCAAAATTGGGACGATGTCTAGGGAAGTTTTGGAGTGCAGGGGATGATTGGTAATGGGATGGCTGGGAATTGTAAGTGTGGTAGACAGGAACGGGTTGTGGATATTTGGGCGAAACAGGTTGATATGTGGGTGGTGGAGCTTGGTAATTTGATGAGGGTGCTTGGTAATTCAGGGTTGGATGATATGTGAGTGGAGGTGTCGTATAGGTTTGGTATTTGAGCAGGGACTTGGTTCTTTGTGCAACCATGACGGCTCCCACATCTCTCTTCTTAGACACACCACCGGACTATAGAGCCTTGTTAGTGGCTTGCAAGGCCTCAAAATTTGTAACCATACCGTTCTAATACCGTCTTATATTCGCTCACCCAATTTGATGATGTCAGAGAACTTGTGGCCCTCAACCATTATTAATCTTTCATAATACTGCGGGTCCTCAGCCCGGACAAAGAACTTGTTCATCTGTTCTTCCTCTAGAGCAGGCCTGACTTTAGCGGCTTCGGACCTCTAGCGAGTGGCATACTCGTGAAAGGTTTCTATAGGATTCTTCTTCAAATTTTGGATGTAGAACACATCTGGTGCGTTCTCTGTGTTGGATCTAAACATGTCCATGAAATCAGATGCCATGCTTACCCAGTTTGACCATTTCTTGTGGTCTTGGCTGATGTACCAAGACAGTGCATCTCCTTTCAAACTCCTCATGAACAGCTTCGTGCAGATTCTTTCATCCCTTCCTACGCCAACCAATTTGTCGCAATAGGTCCTTAGATGGACTCTCGGATCACCAGTACCGTCAAACATTTTGAACTTTAGAGGTTTGTACCCCTCGGGTAGTTCGACATCAGGTTGGATACAAAGGTCTTCATAATTCAAACCTTCAATCCCCTTGGTTTCTTCAACACCCTAGACTCGGCTGGTCAGTTTTCTAAGCTCCTCGTCCAGGTTCCTGATAAGTAAATCCTTCTCGTCAGACTCAGATGCCTGTGGGATAGGCGGAGTGGAGTGATCATGGTTTCCACATAGATGGGATTGTTATCGGTGTGGAAATGGTCTTTGGTGGGGTTTTGAGGTTCTGGGATAAGTAGTGGAATGTTATTTGAGGTGTGGCAGGCATTGCACTTGCGTCGGGAGAGTTTGGTTCTTTGGGGGAGTGGTGTGATGGTGTGGTGTGGGATGATTTTTCTACCTTGGGATATTTTGTGGAGGTGCGGGGTTTTGAGCATTTGGAGGGTTGACGTCAGGTCGTTAAGGGAAAATGACAAAATGGCCAGATTCCGGACTTGATCGAGTCTTCTTGAAACTTCAACAATTTCTGTTCAAGTGGTGACATGTTCTCATGCAGGACCTAAATACCTCGGCCATCAGTGGCCTCTACCCGTTCAATCACATTCTCCTTTTTGATGTCGCTGGACTTTTCTATCTTACTTTTGCCTTTGTCTTTGCCCTTAGGAGGACTAGGGGGAGGAGTAGGTGGAGGGCCCTTGGATCTTGTGTGATAGGCTGATGATGCCAGAATGCACGAACTAACCTTTTGGGGAGGGGAGTAAGAAAAAAGAAATAAAAACAAAAGTTAACCAAGTCAGCGAGGGTCATGAAAAGAGTATTGCAGTATTTAAACACATAATGCAAAAATGAAAGCGTGTCCTAAGTTGGGAACCTCTTTGTGCCCGAGGTAGGCCTAGCGACAAATTGATTTGGAGAACTTAAAATGCTAAATGCCTCATTTTATTGACAAAAAAAATAGAAAAATCCCAAAATGATAGAAATAAAAGTCACTAATGGCCATTAGCCTTATTACATCAGTTGAAAAATAAAGACATTCCTATCTACTTGGTCCCAGAAGGACCTTCCCAAGATTCGGCATTCTTGCTTCCTTTGAGCAGCTTTCGCGAAGTCCCAGCAATAGGTAAGTTCTGGCTAGGTATCCCCCTGCGGCTCCCTCAGCCTTTTGACAATTTTCAACTCTTTTGATGAACTTTTCTTCCAAATCGATTATACCTCGTTCCAAGTACCCCAGCCTCTTGTTGGCACTGATAGCCATGTCCTTCCATTCCTTGATCAGTCTTTTGTTGGAATCATGTATCTTTTGGTGATTATCCTCATTTTCCCAGATCCTTTTTCGCAGCTGGTTGAACTTGACCATTGCTTAAGCCCTTTCATCTATAACCCTGTGACCTCGGACGTACCCCGACTTGCTCTGACTACCCAGATCCTCTTCTAACCAACCAAGATAGAAAGGGGTATAATTGACGTGATACCTGTCTTGCTCGATGGTGTCTTTCTCAAGTATAACCTTGCAGTGCCACAAGTGTTGAGCTTGGCACTTGTGAGGACTATCATTATTTTGAAAGTCAGCTCGAAGATGGCTCATCTTCTCGACCCTAGGGATGGCTTGCTTCCTTCCTGCTTGCCTCATAACTCGAAGAGGGACGTAAGGGTATGTCCCCCTTAGAACAATCCGTATCAGAAATGATGCGTCTCGGGATTGAATGATGAACTCATCCATTGGAGCGGGTTGTGGATATTTGGGCAAAACATGTTGATATGTGGGTGGTGGAGCTTGGTAGGAAGGTGGTGGAGTTTCGTAATTTGGTGAGGGTTCTTGGTAATTCGGGGTTGGATGATATGTGAGTGGAGGTTGGATGATTGAAATCCCACCTGCTTCAATCATCCAACCTGCGTTGTCTCAACGCAACAAACGGGCATTGATTCAGATGAGGACTAGAAATTAGGGATTTCAACACAACTCATATAAGATAGAGAAAATTGAATGAATCGTTAAAACACAATAGAGACCTTAGGATAATACTGAAAAGTCATGAAAAAATCGTTTAAGAGGGGTCATGAAACCCTACTTTTGGAAAAAATGAAAGATCGTTCGAAAAATAGGAGAATCTTTAAACAAAACTCAGGAAAACCTCGTAATACGCATAGATCTGTTACATATCTAAAAGAAACAAAAGTTTAGAAGTTAGGGTTTCAAAGAGAGAACCTAGAGAGAGAGAGAGTCGGTATAGAAACCACCGGATCTAGCCGGAAAGTAGGAAAATCTTACTGGAATCGAGCCATGAAGGCCTGAGACAGGCCAAAGGTGTGAGGGAGTGGACCCTGGTCTCTTGAAGACCTTAGAGACATCAACACCGGTGAGAAGGAGCCATGAGAGGCCTGAGGATGGTGAGGATTCCATGGTTTCCGGTTAAGAGGCGGCCGGAGAAGACAAAGAGAGAACTAAAGAGATAGATAGAGAGTGTGAGAGGGGGAAATGAGGGACGGGGGNGAAATCTGAGCCGTCGATCTAATTTGATCAACGACTCAGATTGATCCGGGGTTGGGCCGGGTAAGAATTGGTTTGGGCTGGGGGTCTATTGGGTTATTTAATTGGGTTAGGGATTAGGTTAATTAGGCTAGAATTCAAATAAAAGGGGCTAGCTGTTAAATACCTAATTAAATTAGATATAACAATTTACAAAAATAGATAATAATTGTATAAAATGGAATTCATGCTTAGAAAATAAATTAAAATGACTGATTAGCATTTAAAAAAATACAAAATGACTAATTACTGGATAAAAATACTATAAAACATATGATTGGGCTATAATTACAAAGTTATTGCAATCATAGCCAAAGAGTGTCAATTTGGCTAATTGTGAAATAATTTGGTCTTAGTAGGACCTTAAATAATGAATTAAATCAAGAAATGCTTTTGAAATTGTTTGTAATGTAATTTTGTAATTAATTATTAGAAATAAAATACCAGATAAATTAAAATAAATTAATAAAAATATGGGAAAATTATAGAAAAATACCAATTGCTATTAAAGCATGTTTTTGAAGGTATATATGTAAATTTTAAAATATTGTGGGAAAATTAGGTATCAACAGTGTTCACAAATTTAGATCTGAATACAGGATATTGGCAAGTTCGGATTGCTAAGGATTATGAACACAAGATGACCTGTGGGACAAGATATGGGTCGTTTGACTTCCTGGTTATGCCGTTCGGCTTGACTAACGCCCCAACCACATTTTTCACCCTGCATTGACGAATTTGTCGTGGTCTACTTGGATGACATTGTGGTTTATAGCCAAACATTGGAAGAACAGCTGGAGCACTTGCGGAAGGTCCTAGCACGATTGCGGGAGCACGAATTATATGTGAGGCTATCCAAGTGCTCCTTTGCTAAAAATAGATTGACTTCCTCAGACATGTCATTGAGGAAGGGTGGATCAAGATGGACCAACAAAAGATTCAAGCTATTACAGGTTGGCTGCCACGTAAGGATATCCACGCCTTGAGGGTGTTCCTTGGTCTATGCAATTTCTATCGACGATTTGTGAAAACTTACTACCTCATCGCAGTGCCATTGACAAAACTCCTCAAGAAGGTCACACCTTGGGATTGGGGACCCAGGCGAGCGGAGGCTTTCAATGCATTAAAAAAGGGTATGTCTAGTAGCCCCCTCCTGGCTCTTTCTGATTTGGCCAATCCATTCGAGGTACAAACGGATGCTTCTGATTATGCTCTTGACGGTGTCTTACTACAAGAATGGCATCATGTAGCGTACGAGAGACGAAAGCCAAAAGCTTAAGGATGCAGAGCGGCGCTATGCTGACCACAGAAAGGATTATTGGCTGTCATTCATTGCTTACGCTTTTGGAGGCACTATCTACTGGGAACCCCATTCATGGTCAAGACAGACAATACAGATGTTATCCATTTCATGACCCAGCCGAAACTGAATGGTCGACAGGCCAGGTGGCAAGAACTCCTAGCGGAATTTCACTTCAACTTGGAGTACCGAAGTGGGAAGACTAATCATGTCGTTGATGTGCTCAATCAGAGAGTTGACCTAGCATCGGTGTGCTTACTCACCACCCTAAGGGGGAGCGAAGTATCCACCACTATAAAATACTAGATACAAGATCTAGTCGTCAAAGATCCTGCTACATAGTATTTGGTTGACTTGGTAGGACAGGGAAAAACTCGTCAGTTCTACATGGAATATGGTTTCCTGAAAGTGAAAGGGAATCGACTTTATGTTCCTAAAGGAGGAGATCTGAGAAGGACTCTTCTGGCAGAATGTCACGATAATCTGTGGGCCGGCCATCCCGGTGAAGAACGCACCACGACATTACTTCGCCGTACATATTATTGGCCTCAAATGGCCGATGATGTTGCTCAGTATGTAGGGACTTTTCTAGTATGACAGAAGGACAAGTCAGACCGCTTGACACAACAGGGACTCTTGGAACCACTAGATGACCCAAAGAGACCTTGGGAAAGTGTTTCCGTAGATTTCATCAGCGGATTACCCAAGGTCGGAGATCTCACAACTATCTTGGTTGTGGTGGATCGATTTTCCAAGTATGCCACCTTTATAGTAGCCCCACAATACATATCAACAGAAGATACAACTCGCCTTTTCTTCTCTCATGTTGTCACACTTCACTAGCAACTTTGGACCCAACTATTTAAGTGCCTCGGGTCAAAATTGAGTCACAACTCAAGTTTTCATCCGCAATCTGATGGCCAGATGGAGCGGTTCAATGGTACATTGGAGAATATCTTTGCCATTTTGTAACCAGATCGCAGAAGAATTGGGTGAAGCTTCTGTATGTTGCCCAATTGTGTTTTAATTAACAAAATATCTCTAGTACAAATAAAAGCGCTTTTGAAATTGTTACCGGACAACAACCGCTACTCCCACACACCGTGAATTCACCAAACATGTCAAAATCTCCATGAGCTGCTAGATTCTCAAAATAATGGAAGAAAAATTTGGATATAGTGCGGAGCTATCTTGTCAAATCCCAAAAGCGGATGAAGAGGAATGCTGATCAAAATCGTCGCTTTGTTGAATACCAAGTAGGATATAAGGTGATGGTCAAAATCCCAAAGAGGTACTTGTTTGCAAGGGTCCATGACCCTCGCCTATTACAAAAATACATTGGACCCTTGTCCATTTAAAGGCACATTAGGAAAGTTGCATACCAGGTGGATACCCTGGCTTGGTGAAAAATGTATCTTGCCTTCCATGTCAGCCTTCTAAAATCTTTTCGGGAAGACACATAGGATCCTTCACGGAGCCAGCTCATAATACCCAGTATTCGAGGCCCTAATTCAACCGGAAAAAGGCGTGTTGAAGCTATTCTTGATTATCAGGTACTTCACGCGTCAAGGAAGAATCGCCAAGAGTTTTTGGTGAAATGGCAGGGTTGTGATGCAGAGGAGAATACTTGGGAGAGGGGAACAAACCTCAAAGTCTATAAGAGCCTAATTGAAGATTATTGCAAGTAAGGCGTCGAGGACGTCACCAACTCAGGTGGGGTAGAATGCCATGGGCGACTTTCCAGCCACACCCCATGACCCCTTGGACACACCCCGTAGCGTCCTGGCAAGCCTCCCAACGCCTAGCTCCATGGATGGTCCCGTGGTCTTGGCTGCGCCAACAAAAAAGCGTGCATGTGCCTCTGTCGCCCCACTGATATCCCTCGTCAAAGCCCAGCAGCAGGCAACTACCAACAGTGTCGCGCGTGCAGATTGTGATGCCAAAGATAAGGTTGCTGATAACGAACCTATTTCTACTTTGTAGAAAACTAAGTCCCTTTCATTGTAAATATAGAGTAGTTTTATTTCATGTATTTCTATTATGATTCTCTAGAATATTTAGGTCAAGTCTTGTAACTTTTGTGTGATGACCCAAAGGGGCATCTTATGAATTACGACACTATTCTAGGCTTATTAGCCTTAACAAGACTAATTTTAATTACTACGATTTGCGTGCGTAGTCCAGGCGTGAAATCAAAAGCTTTTATGTGAAAATATGAGAAATAGTAATTTCTAGAGTTAAAATTTGGGTTTAGTTGACTTTGGTTAACATTTTGAGTAAACGGACCCTGATCTGTGTTCCGACGATCCTGGGAGGTCCGTAGTAAAATATGGGACTTGGGCGTATACCCGGAAGTAAAATATGGGACTTGGGCGTATACCTCTGATCTCGCATTTGCGAGATCAGTCTTCGCATTTGCAAAGTCCTGGGCCTGCCCCAGATTTTGCAAATGCGTGATTTCTGGTCCCAAATGCGACAAATTCATCGCATTTGCGATGACTGCCCAAATGCAAAGGGTTCGCAAATTCGAACCCCTGTTCGCAAAAGCGAGATCCGCAACCAGTTAAATAACATTTTAGACGGGGTTTTCACTTCTTCTTCAATTCTCTCAAACCCTAAACCTCCATAGGAGATTTTCCAAAGATCCAAACTTCTCCAAATCATTGGTAAGTGACCTCTAACTAATTCCTTACATTCGTTAACAACTTTAACAAGATTTCAACAAAAAATCTAGAGTTTTTTCATGGTAAAAATTGGGGTTTTTGGGTAGAACTTAGGAATTCCAAAATTTGGGAATTTAGATCTCGAATTGAAGTCGGATTCCAAAACTAATTGTATATCCGGGCTTGTGGGAGATTGGGTAAACGGGTTTTTGTCTGAACCTCGAGTTTAGACCAAGCGGGCCCGAGGTCAATTTTTGTATTTTGATAAGAAAATATAAGAAAACCATAGTGCTTAATTAAAGTTGATTCCTTTAAGCAATAATTGATGATATTGAGCCAATTGTGATTAGATTCGAGCGGCTTAGAGGCAAATTATAAAGGAAAGGCCGTGCTAGAGCAGTGATTGCTCTTGAGATTGAGGTAGGTGCTTGGTTTAACCTTGACTTAAGGGAATAGGAATCTCCAACTTAAATGCTATGTGAATTTGCATGTGTGTGGTGTATAGGTGAGGTACTATGCACCACCAAATTATTTGTTGAACATGATCCCTTCCTTATTTCCACTTTATTTGATTCCTGGCTTAATTGTTTCATGATCATTGATGTCTCCATGTCTAATTATTTTCATCGGCTTGTTGTTAAGTATTGTTCCAAGTATTTTGGGAAGCGTTGGTTGTTCCCTTGGTTTTATTGTGATACATAAAGATTGAATAGGATGACACTGTTTTACGTTGCATATATATTCCGATTGGTTTCATTGTAAAATGATAATTGATGAAGTTCATGAGTTGTACAACATTCTGTTTATGATCGTTGAGACAAAAATATTGTGAAAGGTTTCGACCTGAATTGTGAAATATTTTATAAATAAAGTGATGTGATTGTCTGGTGGGAGCGGGTTGCACGCCGCAACAAGGAGTGATAAGGGTGGACAGGTGGGGATCAGGTTGCATGCCACAACAGGAGAAATAAGGGTGATATATTTAGGGAGGAGAAATAAGGGTGGACAGGTGGGAGCGGGTTGCGCTCCGCAACAAGGAGCGATAAGGGAGAATATTTATGTTCTACTGATTTTCAAAAACAAAGATTTGGAAGACTCCCTGTTTTATTTAAAAGGTTTTCATACACTGATTTTTACTGTGATTTAAATTGAAACTTGGAAATTTTGAGAAGGTTTGATCATAGCTGATATTTGGAAAAGTTATCCGAGTTGTTTTTATTTACTTTTGCAAGTTACTAGTTATTTAGTTTATTATTATTTCCTTTTTGTTGTATTATATATTGTTTATAGGCTATTTTATAAAATTCCATGTCGTTGCCTCGTCACTACTTTGTCGAGGTTAGGCTAGACACTTACTCAGTAATAGGGTCGGTCGTACTGATGCTGCACTTCTTCTGCAGATCCAGGTACTGGCCAGTGGTAAGTTCGAGACATAGCTGTGCATTTTCACGGAGAAAAGAGGTAGATCTTCTGGCGTTCGCAGGTTCCTGGAGTCTTCTCTACACTATTTAGTTGTTGTTTTATTTCATTCAAAACAAAGATATTTTTCTATCATCCAAATACTTGTAGCATTCATTAGTAGGGGTAGATATATAGTTGGTAATAGTTCGGGGTTCGTTTCATTTTATCTAATATTATTCATGAAGTCCTTTATTGGAAAGCATTAGATTTGTTTGTTTAATTTTAAGATTTTCTATCGTGTTAAGTAAACTTTTAATGGAAATGGTTAGTAAATTTCTAACATCGGCTTGCCTAGAAATTATTGTGTTAGGCGTCATCACGATCCCGTGAGTTGGGAATTTGGGCCGTGACAAGTTTGTATCAGAGCACTAGGTTGCCTAGGTCTCACAATTCACAGACAACCTTAGTAGAGTCTGAAGGATCAGTACAGAGACGTTTGTACTTATCTCTCAGAGGCTATAAAGTTAGGAACAATTTCACTTCTACTATACTCTATCGTGCGAATTTATTCTATCACTAATGATTGAACTCGTCTATTCTTGTCCTCTCTCAAATCTCGACAATACGCAATGCGTCTACAACCGGACAGGAGATGAAGCCCAAGGGCAGCTATGACTAGGGGAAGAGGAAGATGCAGAGCTTAGTCTAGAGCTCGAACATCAGCACCTATTGTAGAGTCTCAAGTGGATCTAGAAGCGAAGGTCCTAGCTCAGTCGGTACATGTTGGACCAGTTCAGATTCTAGAAGGATTCATGGCTACTCCAGTGTTGCAGGATGGACTAGTCCAGTTATTGAGGTTGGACAAGCTTGCCAAGCTACTGCCACTCCATTTCAGT
This sequence comes from Nicotiana paniculata, assembly GCA_005239505.1. NCBI lineage: Eukaryota > Viridiplantae > Streptophyta > Magnoliopsida > Solanales > Solanaceae > Nicotiana > Nicotiana paniculata. The sequence continues at coordinate 33,277 of ML315059.1, forward strand.
GGTACATATTTTAAGGACCCACATGATTTTCTTGACCGCTGCTATGATGTATTGCAGAACATGGGGATAAGTTGAAATCAACGGGGTTGATTTATACGAGTTGTGATGTTTAACATTGTGGATTATCATACATTGTGACCTGTGACTTCGTGCCAAGTGGGGAAGTCCACTATCAAGGAATAGATTGCGGGATCATGTGTTATATCGGTGTTGGCCTAGAATGTATAAGGCCTGAGATTTTGCAAGAGATAAAGCTGGGACTTGCGGTATGTATGGCTCCTTAATAACCCTATACCTCAGTACCAAAGGAGTTATATAAACAACGTTAAATCTACAGAAGGTCTACTCAACGTGGAAGTCACGAATGTGGATTTTGGGGTGCTTCAAAGGGAGTACATAAGTTGACGAGCTTCTACTCTATGTGGTTCGCACCAAGATTTATCTGTATAGAGTTCTACTTTTGGTATCATTGTGCATCAATAGGGATAAGAGTTACCCTAAAGAATCACGAAGTGTGTATGAATAAGTGGGATAGATCAGCAGTGTTGAGTCAACGTAGTAGAAGAAGAAATTGGCCGCCGGTATTTTTCACAAGACTACGAAGAAGGCGACTAGCCACTGCAACACTAACTACTTGACTCAGTTCTCATTAGTGCTTTAGAAAGAGTTTGTTTCTCAGACTCCAAAATGCGTGGCGCATAGGGTTTGAACAGTTGTGCCAGGTCACCATGACGATGTCATAATATGCCATCAGGTTCGATAAGTTAGCCCGTCATACTCCTACTTCGGTTCATATAGCCAGAGAGCAAGTCCACAGACTCATTAAAGGATTCAATTATAATCGTAAAACGTTGTACGACTCAGAACATTTTGATACTTTATTTCGGCTAGTAGTAGAAATTGTCCTAGACTTCGGAGAGTCATATTTCATCAGCGCACTCAGGCTACGTGCCCATTGTAGTTACAACTCAACTTACATGTCTAGCTAGGGGAAGGGGTAGGAATATTGAAGGTGGAGGTCAGACTCTTAAAGGTGGAGACCCAGCATATTGATATACTTTCTATGGTATGGCTAAGGTCGCTATATCACATAGTGTCATTACAATTACAATTTCTAGTTATTATAAAGTAGCAATTTCCTTAACTTGATTCGATTTTGAGTATCTAAGAAAGTTCTCCTAATATGCTCCACTCATGGGTGAGCATCGTAAACCTGAAATCTACTTATGTGAATACTTGTATTGGGAAATTCTATGGAGATAAATATGTCTATTATTACGTGTTGTAATTTTGTTTAACGGAAAATATTTAAAAGAAGAAAATGGAATGTTTCGATTGGCATGCATATTACTTGTGATTCAGAACTGAGGGCGAGATCCTCGCATTTTAATATGATTTGGTATGCTAAAATCAGACTACGAGCCGCGGTGGAAGTTATATAAGAACGAGATCCTTGTGATCAAAATTCTTGTTCTTAAATTCTCCCTTGTGTATTAAAACTTTTACTATATTACTAATAGGAGTCATGCCTGTTAGGTTTATTTGAAAATTTTTGTGTAAAATTATCTGTGCATAATTTGCCAAATTCGTGTTATAATTATTGAGCTTTAGCCTACGAGGTAGGTGCCCGCCCATGTGTCACTAAATGAGACACGTTAATTCGGGTAATTGTTATGAGGTCTTCATGCATCGCATCTCGTTATCAGTATTGTGAGGGTTTGAAAAGAGATTATTGTTAACGTGAAGTTATTTGAAGATTCTGTAATTGACCATGAACAACTATTAAGATCATATTGAGCCGAAAGGATGTTCCATTCAAATGGTCGAACGAGTGTGAGGCAAGCTTTCAGAAGCTCAAGACAACTTTGATTTCAACACCGGTGTTGGTGTTACCATCAGGTTCAGGATCTTTCACGGTATATTGTGATGTCTCCCGTGTTGGGTTTGGAGCAGTATTGATGTAGGAGGGCAGGGTGATAGCATATGCGTCTCGCCAGTTAAAGATTCATGAGAAGAATTATTTTGTCCATGACTTAGAGTTGGCATCCATTGTTCACGCGTGTAGATTTGGACGCACTATCTTTATGGCGTGCCATGTGAGGTTTACACGGATCATTGTATATTTCAGTATTTGTTCAAGAAAAAGTATCTTAATTTGAGGCTGAGGAGATGGTTAGAATTATTGAAAGATTTTGACGTCACTATATTGTATCATCCGGGAAAGGCCAATGTGGTGGCCGATGCATTGAGTAGAAAGACAGTAAGTATGGGCAACCTTGCATTTATTACAGTCGGTGAGAGGCCGTTAGCTTCCAATATTCAAACTTGGGCTAATCAGTTCGTGAGGTTAGATATTTTGCCCGATAGTGTTTTAGCCTGTACAGTCGCTCGGTCTTCTCTATTTGAGCGTATCAGAGATCGGTAGGATGATGACCCGCATTTGATGGTACTTAGGGACACAGTTCGGCACGGTGGTGCCAAGAAGGTTACAGTTGGAGATGATGGTGTTGTGAGGATTCAGGGTCGTATATGTGTGCCTAATGTTGATGGGCTTCGTGAGTTGATCCTTGAGGAGGCTCACAGTTCTAAGTATTCTATTCACCCGGATGCTGCCAAGATGTATCAGGACCTACGACAACACTATTGGTGGCAAAGGATGAAAAAGGATATCGTTGCTTAAACTGTCAATAGGTAAAGTATGAGCATCAGAGACCCGGTGGTTTGCTTTAGCAGATAGAGATTCCTGAGTGGGAGTGGGAGCATATCATTATGGACTTCGTTGTTGGACTCCCACAGACTCAGGGGAAGCTTGACATCGTTTGGGTTATTGTGGATAGGCTGGCTAAATCAGCACATTTCATTCCAGTGGAAAGTACTTATACTTCAGAGCAGTTGGCAAAGATATATATTCGAGAGATTGTTCGCCTTCACGGTGTGCCCATGTCTATTATTTCTGATCGAGGTACACAGTTTACCTCACACTTTTGGAGGGCATTTCAGCGTGAGTTGGGTACACGATTTGAGTTGAGCATAGTATTTCATCCTCAGACGGACGGACAGTCCGAGCCTACTATTAAGTTTTAGAGGATATGCTCTGCGCTCGTGTTATTGACTTTGGAGGTTCTTGGGATCAATTCTTGTTGTTAGCGGAGTTCGCCTACAATAATAGCTTCCAGTCGAGCATTCAGGTGGCTCCGTATGAGACATTATAGGGTAGACGATGTAGATCGCAGTTGTATGGTTTGAGCCAGGAGAGGCTCGGTTATTGGGTACAGAATTAGTTCAAGAGGCCTTAGAGAAGGTCAAGGTTATACAGGATTGACTTCGTGCAGCTCAGTCCAGGAAAATGAGTTATGTCGACCGTAAAGTTCGTGATGCGGCATTCATGGTTAGAGAAAGGGTATTACTTCTAGTATCACCCATGAAGGGTGTTATGAGATTTGGAAAGAAGGGAAAATTGAGCCCTAGGTATATCGGGTCATTTGAGATTCTTGAGAGAGTGGGGGAGGTAGCTTATAGACTTGTGTTACCTCCAGGGTTATCCTCAGTTCATCTGGTATATTCATGTATCTATGCTCCAGAAATATCATGGTGACCCATCCCACGTGTTGGATTTCAGTTCTGTCCAATTGGACAAAGATTTGACTTATGGGGAGGAGCCGATAGCCATTTTAGACTGGCAGGTTCGTCAGTTGAGATCAAAGAGTTATCCTTCCGTTCGAGTGCAGTGGAAAGGTCAGCCTATTGAGGCAGCTACTTGGGAGTCCGAGTCGGACATGCAGAGTAGATATCCCCACTTGTTGCCAGTTCAGGTAATTTTCTATGTCCGTTCGAGGACGAATGTTTGTTTTACATATGGAGATTGTGACGATCAAAAGGGTCGTCTTATGAACTAAGACATTATTCTAGTCTTATTAGCCTTAAAAAGACTAATTTTAATTACTACAATTTGCGTGCGCAGTCCGGGCGTGAAACCGAAAAGCTTTTATGTGAAAATATGAGAAATAGTAATTTCTAGAGTTAAAATTTGGTTTTAGTTGACTTTGGTCAACATTTTGAGTAAACAAACCCGGATCTATGTTCCAACAATCCCGGAGGTTCGCAGTAAAATATGGGACTTGGGCGTATGCTCGAAATTGAATTCCGAGGTCCCTAGCCTTAGAAAACAATTTTTGAAGAAAATTATTTTGCTGGTTATTACAAGAAATAAAGAAATAAAATAATAGGTGAAATTATTGGTATCAGGCCCCTATTTTGGATCCGGAGCCCGGAACAAGTTTTTTATGATATTTAAGTCCTATCTGTGAAATTTGATGAGAATCAGAGTTGGTTTGACGTGATTCGGACGTCCGGTTGAAAACATAGAAATTTGAGTGTTCTTAAGGAAATCTAGAGTTTTGAGGTTAAATTTGTAGTTTTTGATGTTATTTTGATGATTTGATTGCACGATCAAGTCCGTATGATATTTTTAGACTTGCGTGCATGTTTGGTTTGGAGCCCCGAGGGCTCGGGGGAGTTTCAGGTAGGCTACCGAGTGTTTAGAATTAGAAAAAAATTTCATCACAACTGATATCTGGTGTGGCAGTCCTCTGATCTCGCATTTGCGAGATCAGGCTTCGCATTTGCATAGTCCTGGGCCAGCCCCAGATCTCGCAAATGCGAGATTTCTGGCCGCAAATGTATTGATAAAAAAGAACTTCACACGTAAGCCAACTTTTGACAACTCAACCAGTTATGTGGACACAGGAGAACGCGACAGCTGGATGTGATTATTTGAAGAGGTACGAAACAAAGAGCGATGATTCAATAAACCCTCGAGCTCATCAGCCACGAGAAACTCAACCTGATCAAGACAGGGAAGAGACACAGTCAGAATGAATCTGGACAAAGCTACGGGCAGATTCAAGGATCCATAATTGATTACTCGTACGTTATGTAACCGTAACCCAATTATCGTTATCCTTTGTAACGCCCCATTATTGTCATAATTAGTCATTAATGGGCAATCATAGCAAGAGTTGTAAGTTATATCAAGGAATCTCCTATATAAGGGAGCGGAATACAACTTGTAAAGACATCTGATTCTCGAATACAATCTATTTTGCTTTTCTATATTTCTGCAACATTGTCTATTATTCGTTTTCTATATTTCCTTGATTATCAATAACCCGTGTTCATCCTAGAAATAGATTTAGTTAAAGGATCTAATTCTTTGGTTAAACAAATTGGTTCCATTACCGGGAATCTGATAATATTTGTTTGCTTTTCAAGCGATATCCTCTGAACTATGTCGAACTCCAACGACAACAACCATCAAAGGAATGGAACCCCGTTCCATCACCTTCAAGAACCCCACGTGGTTCAAGGGAACAATCCCCAGAAAGATCCAATAAAAACAATGATAATAATTATCAAACGTTGGAACAAGATCAAGTAAAGAAAATGATTGCAGAATATGTGAGCCAAGCTTTGCAAGAATTTTCAAGGGGATTGCCGGCAGCGTTACCTGCACCACCCCCAATAGTACCATCACCATGGAAAATCCTCAATCTGGGTTGGCAAACTCAGGAAGGGGATATACTCCTAATGAATCTCTCGAAGCGAGACCAGGTATATCTAATAACTCAGAATTACAAAATTTACCGGTAACCATGCAGAAACAGATGACGGAGTAGAACGATCGCATCGAATAAATTCCTGGAGTACCACCTATTATCAAAGGCATTGATGTTGATAGGTATTCTCAACAACCTTGGAAGGCAAGTGCCGCACCCTTTACTATACCCAAGAAGTTTAAAATGCCCGACGTTCCCAAATATGATGGAACAACTGACCCACGTGATCATGTGACTGCTTTCACTACTGGATAAAAAGGCAACGACTTAACAAAACAAGAGATTTAATCAGTCCTTGTCAAAAAATTTGGAGAAACACTTACCAAAGGAGCCCTAACCTGGTATTCTTTTCTCCCTGAAAATTCTATTGATTCTTTTGCTGAGCTTGCAGATTCATTTATAAAAGCACACTCTGTTGCACAAAAAGTTAAGAAAATAATGGAAGACATATTCAAAATAAAACAAGGAGACACGGAACTACTCCATGAGTTTGTAGACAGGTTTCAACGAGAAAGAATGCAATTACCCAGGGTGCTTGGTAATTGGGCAGCCATGGCATTTGCAAGAAACCTAAACGATAAAAGCTCAGAAGCCACGAGACGACTTAAGGAGAGTCTAAGGGAATTCCCCGATACAACATGGAATGATGTATATAACAGGCATATTACCAAATTCAGAATAGAAGAAGATATCATTGCTCGTTCAAGAGATGAAGATCATTCCAGATCTAGATGTCCTGAGTCAGACAGAAGATCAGGTAAAAATAGGTACGATTCTTACTTAGGACCCTTGGGACGTGATATTTGTCCCAGGTTCGAAAACACTAGGTCAGACTATAGACCACCAGGAAGAGACATAGTCTCATCTTCATCTAGATCCAGAAAAGATCAAGATGAATGACCTAGAGGTAATACCCGAATTGGGGATCATACCTTTAATGTAAGTACTAATGAACTTGTCTCAATATTGAGGAACATGGGAGACAAGGTTAAGTGGCCCAAAGAGATGCGATCAAATCCAAATAGAAGGAACCCAGATCACTAGTGTGAATTCCATAATGATCATGGGCACAAGACTACAGATTGCAGATTTTTACAAGGTGAAGTAGAAAATTTATTGAAACAGGCTATTTAACATAATTGTTTAGTGATAAAGGTAAACAGGCATATATGAAGAACATGCAGGAGCCCCCAAAGCCTCCTTCTCCAAAATAAACCGCCAACATGATACACGGAGGTGAAAAAGTAAACGGAGTGGTCTGCAAAATGACCACAATTACACATGGAAAGCGGGTTTGTGAAAATATGGAAGAGGATGATATAACCTTCGATGATGCAGATATCGGCGGATTAATACTTCCTCACAACGATGCACTAGTAGTATTTTTACTTATTCATGACACTAACGTAAAAAGAGTGTTGATTGATCCAGGCAGTTCAATCAATATCATTTTGCTAAGAGTCTTCGAAGAAATGATATTGGGGAATCAAGTAATCCCAAAGGCACGACCATATCAGGGTTTGATAACTCTACGGTTATAACAAAAGGAGAAATTGAGCTTAGCACTTATGCTGAGGGGGTGATCAAAAGTACGAGGTTCCAAGTCATCGATACTGACATCGCTTATAACATAATCGTGGGAAGGCCATGGATCCACGACATAAAAGCAATACCCTCCACCTTGCATCAGGTAATTAAATTCCCCTCTGAATGGGGGATTCAACAAATTAGAGGCGATCAGAAAACCGTAAGAAATATAAACTCCGTGGTACACTACAACAAAAAAATAGAGGTGGAAGAATCACGAGATAAGGGAATCTCCCAAGCAGGTAACACCGCCCAAACATGCATGGAAGAAATTACTACCCAAATAGGTATGAAAGAAAATACTTATGAGAAATTGAATCAAGTTACCACGGAAGGTGCATTAGACCACACAGATGCAGATTCCAGACCGGGCGTCATTCATGAACCGGAGGAAGACGAGCACATCAAAACAACTACGGAAGAGCTCAAAGAAGTTCCATTGTCTGAACAAAAACCTGAACAGAAAGTGTATATAGGCACGAGGCTAGGCCCATGTCGAAGAGGAAAGTTAATTGATTATTTAAAGGCTAACACAGACTGCTTTGCGTAGTCCCACTCAGATATGACAGGGATCCCACCAGAAGTGATGACTCATAAACAAAATGAAGATCCATCCTTCGTACCTGTTAAGTAGAAGAAAAGAAAGCAAGGACCATTCAAGAACTAAGTGATCGACGAAGAGGTACAAGAACTCTTGAAGATTTCTTCGATACGAGAGGTAACGTACCCTAACTGGTTAGCTAACACCGTGGTAGTACCTAAAAAGAATGGCAAATGGAGAGTATGCGTAGATTATACTGACTTAAATAAATCATGCCCCAAAGATTCATTCTCATTGCCACATATAGATCAAATGATTGATGCCACAGCAGGTCATGAATTATTTAGCTTTTTAGATGCATATTCTGGTTATAATCAGATTAAAATGGATCCCTAAGATAAGAAAAAAACTTCCATCATTACAAACAGGGGGACTTACTGTTATAAAGTTATGCCTTTTGGCTTGAAAAATGCTGGAGCCACCTATCAAAGGTTAGTGACTAAAATGTTCCAAGAACATCTTGGAAAGACGATGGAAGTCTATATTTATGATATGCTGGTAAAATCAACACAAGCAGAAGACCATTTCCAGCATCTCTCTACTACTTTTGATATTTTACGCAAGTATAATATGAAGCTAAATCCAGAAAAATGCGCTTTGGAGTGCAATCAGGTAAAATTTGGGTTTCCTTGTATCGAATAGAGGAATAGAGGTAAATCCCGCTCAAATTAAGATAGAAGAAATACTTGATATTTTAACAAATAAAAAGGAAGTTCAAATACTAACAGGGAGAATAACAGCTTTGGGAAGATCTATTTCTAAGTCTTCCAAAAAAAGTTTTAAATTCTTCTCAGTTCCCAAAAAGCAGAATCAGTTTGAATGGACTGAAGAATGTCAGCAAGCCCTCAAGAATCTAAAGATTTATCTATCGAACCACCGTTGCTTTCAAAGACAAAACAAGGGGAAAGATTGTACATCTACCTGGCTGTTTCAGAAATTGCTATAAGTGCAGTACTGGAAAGAGAAGAAAAAGGTAAGCAATCACCTATCTATTATGTAAGTAAAACTTTGCTAGATGCTGAGACTAGATATCTACATCTGGAAAAATTAGCCTTAGCTTTAATAATGGCATCTAGAAAATTACGACCATATTTTCAATGTCACCCAATCACCGTTGTGACTTCATATCCTTTAAGAAATATTCTGCATAAATAGGAATTGTCAAGAAGATTAGCCAAGTGGGCCATAGAATTATGTGATCATGAAATAATCTATAAGCCTAGGACTGTAATTAAGTCTCAAATACTAGCTGATTTTGTTGCTGAATTTAGTAATAGCATTGTCCCTGAAGTAGAAAAACCGTTACAACTTTTTGACGATGCTTATCCGGGAATATGGACCCTATTCACCGATGGCTCCTCAAATATAAAAGGTGCCAGCTTAGGCATAGTCTTAATATCACCCACGAGTGAAAAGACATGACAAGCTATCAAGTGTTAACTAACAATGAAGCAGAGTACAAAGCTGTTGTTGCAGGAATTGAACTTGCACGGGAGCTCTCAATCGAGCAAATCATGATCAACAGCAACTCCCAACTGGTAGTAAATCAGATACAAGGGACTTACATCGCTCGAGAGACTCGAATGCAACAGTATCTTGAAAAAGCACGAGAGCTCGTGAGACAATTCAAAACATGGAAGGTAATGCAAATACCTAGAGAGGAAAATGTAGAAGCAGGTGCATTAGCTAACCTCGCAGCAGTCACATAAGTAACAAACAAAGACAATGCAATTGCCGTCCAACTATTCCATTCAATGATCGACCAGGACAGGAATGAGGTAACTTTCAACAACTTAACTTGGGACTAGAGAAACGAAATTCTTAATTTTTTGCAGAATGGCACCGTACTTGAAGACAGGAAAGCAGCTCAAGCACTTCGCTGTAAATCTGCACGGTACTGCCTTATTCGCAAGTTGCTTTATCGCAAGATGTTCGGAGGACCCCTAGCTAAATGCCTCGGACCTAACCACACGAAATTTGTGATGAAAGAATTCCACGAAAGACACTGTGGAAATCACTCAGGGGCAAGGTCCTTAGTGAAAACCCTAATCAGAGCAGGATTTTATTGGCCTAAGATGGAAGAAGAAGACAAGAACTTTGTATCCAAATGCGACAGGTGCTAAAGGTTTGCCAATAACATGCATCGACCAGTGGAATTATTGCATCCTATAATATCCCCATGGCCTTTCATGAAATAGGGGATGGACATAGTGGGACCTCTTCCCACAGCTAAAGGATAGGTACGGTTTTTGCTCATGCTAACCAACTATTTTACAATATGGGTAAAGGAAGAAGCGTTCCAACAAGTGTGAGAAAAGGAAGTTAAAAGCTTCTTATGGCGAAACATAATATGCCGCTTTGGAATACCAAAGGAGATCGTGTACGATAATGTCCCACTTCAACGCCATACTATCCCGTGGCTAATGGTCCAGCTGAGTTAACGAATAAGGTCATCATCAAAAATCTAAAGAAGCGGCTGGATAAAGCCAAACTGGCCTGATGACTTACCAGCGGTACTATGGGCATATAGAACAACTTCAAAAACAGCCACGGGAGAAACCCCGTTCGCACTTGTCTATGGCTCAGAAGCCTTAATACCTGTGGAGATTAGCGAACCAAGCATAAGGTTCTCAACAGTCATGAAGGAAGCAAACAACGACGAATTAAAGACCAATCTGGACCCGCTCGAACCACAGAGAGAAGCAAAATTGATATGGATGGCAGCTCAAAAACAAATCATAGAGCGTTATTACAACCGTAAATCTCATCTCAGGTACTTCAAGATTGGGGATTTATTCCTCAAAAAAGTCTTTCAATCAACGAAAGAAGAAGGCGTAGGAAAGCTAAATTCAAAGTGGGAAGGACCCTACAAAATCTGAGGCATAGCTGGGAAGGGCGCCTATGAGTTGGTAGCTATGGACGGTAGAATTCTACCAACAAGCTGGAACGCCATCCACCTAAAGAAGTATTACTTATAAGGAAAATAAATACCCCCAGTAAGGTATCACACGTTCGATTTTATTTTGAACATTTAAAAATTTACTAACTTTTTTAGATGATAGGCATAAAGCTAACCCATCACCAGATGATGATATTAGATCTGCAAAGACGCAAGGAAATAACACAATTCCCAGTCTAGGGTTACACTTTCTGATGGACGTTTTAAAGGGTTAACCAGTCATCATCTAAAAAACTATATACCTTCGAGTCCGGAATGTTTTTCCTTTTCAGGAAAAGGACCACAAGGAAGGAATAATCAAGTGCTCGAGATCTCATTCTTCAAAGCTCAAACACTTGGGGGACTATACAGTATGGAAGGCTAAGACGAAGCAAAGAAGACTATCAGAAAGTCAAAAGCTCGAGCCTGAAGACCCATCTACCCAACGAGACAAGTGATACGAGCAGAATCGAAAGAGATCAAAAAGAGACATCCAAATACAAAGCCTAATGTAAAAATGCAAAAAACCTTCGAACATGTTCAGGTTGAAAGGCAAAATATTATTCACGAGGAAGAAAGTACATCTTTATACTTATTCAAAATTGTTGTAACAAAAACAGTTAGGGGTAAAATATCATCATCAGTTTACTCATTCAAAAACTGTTATGACTAAAAATAGTTACGAAAACTTTGTACTCATATAGAAAATTGTTATCAAATAAACAAATAAGAAAATATTTCCCTCGTACTTATTAGAAAACTGTTTCCAACAAAAACAGTTGCGGGTAGAAACCCCAAACTTTATAAAAACTATTACTAGTGAAAAACAGTAATTCCCTTGTATCAATATCGAAAAATTGTTACCTATGAAAAACAGTTACGAAATACAAGTGTATATCAAATATGTTAAACAAAGACAGTTGCAACATGAGTTTTAGACGATAATCAAAAAACACACGTAAAATGTCGTGGAAGTTCAAACAAAAAAAACTTTCCTTGGAAACATCCTTAAACATGTGTAAAATTCCTATCACTCTATTGCATTATCATTAAGTTGAGACACCTTCTTCATGAAAATCATGAAGGGCCCTCTTTCATAAATGAAGCCTACTACAAAAAGGCTCACAAACACCGTACCTACTATGAAAAGGTACGAGTGATTACAGCATCCTCATGCAAAAGTTCATAGGTAAAAACAAAAACCTCAAAAAATAAAGCATGCAAAAGACTTAAAGAGTGAAACAGAAACTCAACGGAAAACAAATTTACCCCCGATGGGAATGGGGATAACCACCAATTGAGACAAAGATTAAAAGAAAGGGGGTAAACCAACTATACTTCTTCAGGAGGGGGGTTGGCTTCACTTGCAGAAGGAGCGGGAGCAATTAGAGATGAAGAGGCACGAGCAGATGGAGTCTCACCATTAGGTGAAGAGAGGTTATGACCTTGTTGAGCCTTCTCCGTGGCTTCCTTAGTTTTAGCTATTTCAGCACTAAGGTCGAAACCCTCTTGACTTATTTTCGTCAATGTGTCAAGGCGAGAATTCATATATGCCCAGCTCACATCAACAACAACCACCTCTTCAAGATCTTCATAATCCCTTGCCCATACTTGAAGCTTAGCTCTCAATCCGTCCTTCTCCGCTTCAGTAACTTCATGGGCGGCCCTTAACGGTACAATTTACTCCTCCAAGGTTTGAACTTTATCTAAAGCCTTACGAAGGTCCTCTTGAGTACGAGTGAGAGATTGCATGAGCTCGCTTGAGTATTCCTCCTTCTTCCCCAAAAAGTTTTTCAATTATCTAATCTCCTCTGAGGCGTGGGACAGCTGCTCAGCAAATGAGGACTCTAGAAAACTCTTGTCTTTATCAGCCTGACTGGAAGAAGCCTTCTCTACTACCAGTTCTGCCACCATGAGCCTCATCTGCCGCTTCAATGTACTCCTTTCCTCTTCTAAGGCATCCATGTCAATCCTTAGGCTATCATACTGTGCTTTCCAATTATCAACATCGACGTGCAACTCTTTTGTCTCCTGATCCGTATTTGAGATCCTCTTCATAAGCTTCATGCCTATAATATTAATCTACAAGAAATAAACCAATCATATATGATAAATTTCATATACGAAAATGAAAGAGGATAACCTGCATCATACCTTCAAAGAGGTATGCACAACTTCATTGGCCCATGTAAGAGCACTATGGCTGGCTAGCTTGGCTTTCTCAGTGGGACCTATCAAAGGCTTGAGCCACACTTCGGGTTCACCCGTTTTCTTGAAAATATTCCCCTCAGCTAGAACCTCTATCACCACCTGCCACATCTCTCTGCTAGAAGACCCTACTTCCCTAGTGGAAGGCATGGAAGCAGGCAGAGATGAAGCATCAACAAGCACGGAGGGTTGAAGAGCTGGAGATGCCACGGGCAAAGCAGCAGGCACGGAGGGTTGAAGATTTGAGGAAGCCACGGTCAAAGAAACAGCATAAGTCGTAATAGCCAAAGGAGCAGATGAGACAGCTTCTCTTAAAGAAGCAGGAAAGATAGCAGCCAAAGGGACATCGTTAGGAGCAAGGTCAAAATCTTCATGGAACAGGTAATCCACAGACTTATGAATGGGGGAATGTGAAACATCTTCAAAGGTAGAGGGCTCAACCACATACATGAAATCCAAGGTCATGGGTGTAAACTCATCATCTGAGAACACCTGCCTTCTCTGTGGCATGTGTACTAAAGCACCCTATTCTTTTTCTTCTATGGAATGAGACTCACCAATCTTCCTCTTCGAGGAAGATGAACCAACAATAATCTCTTGGGCCTGAGCCAAATACATCTTTGGGATAGATGAAGCAGAAACCCCACGAGCAGAGAACCCTATCAAAAGAGAAAAAGTTAAGCGACAAAGAAAGAAGAGACTCGAGTAAGGAAAGAAGCAAGAACAAAAGCTTCACTTACCGTGGGTCTTTACATGCCAACCATACCTCCCATCGAGGTACTTCTAAGATCTCTCTTCTAAAGGACCAACGGACAATAAGTTTTCTACCCAATCACGGATACCGGAGACATTCTCAACAGTATCCATGTTTGCTGAGAGAAGAAGAAACAGATACGGTGTTAGTAAAACATCTCATGTCAGAACGAGGAAAAGTAAATATATGTGAGCTAAAGCATACTCACGTGCACGATTTCACTTCTCAGGGAAGGGAAGATTTTCTTCACCCACTGAACCAACAGCAGGTACAACAACATACCGGAGGTACCAACCATTATCCTTATCATCTCTAGGGGTTACCAGCACTCTTTTTCTCCTAGCAGTCAGAGTAAAAACCCCTTCATTAAACAAGGTAGGAGAGTAGAGATGAATACGATTGTTGAAAGTAAAAGGAACCGAGGCTAAAGAAGCTAAACTCCTAAGACATACGACAACTCGCCACATAAGTGGACCAACTTGTCCTAAGCAGATATTGAAGAAACGGCAGAATTTAATTATGACTGGGTCAATGGGAGGTCTAAACCCTAGTAAAAGGGTACGTATAAACAAAAGAATATCACGTCTTGTAAGACTTTATTCTTTGATTACTATTCGGAATGTAGACAGGGAAATCAGGCCTCCAAAAACACCCCCTACGAACAAGGGAAATCTAACCCACAATTACAAAAGTTGGATACCTTTTGACACTCTCAAGGGAAGAAGATTGATCTACAAGAACTTGATTATCTATAGCAAAGACAAACTCAGTAGGAACAATTTCATCAACTCCAGGTTCACGAAGGCGTTCACCTCTACCTCTAGACAAAGACCGAGAAGCCCTAAACCTCGGAGAAACTAGAGACCTAGCGGAAGGAGGGGGAACTATCTGAGAAGAAGAGGAGCCTCTCGAAGGAGTGGATCCTAGACTCCTAAGTCGACCACCCCTCCGACTCCTAGTCAGAGCAGAAGATGGCGTTAAATTTTCAATATCTATTACTCCCTAAGGTTGATTTGAAGAAGACATGTTTACAGAGGCAAGAAGAAAGTTCTTTACAAAAGACAAAGTTAGAAAGTGCTTTGTGGAAGCAAAGAAAAGAAGAAAGGTGTTTATACTTGAGGACAACCGTCAAACATGGAAAAAAAGAAAAATAATGATGAAAAGTCATAATTGAAGGTGTCACTTCGGGTCTGACACAACCGCAAAAAGATCTAAAAGGTGCCGAGTAAATGTATAACCAATTCGAGAAGGACATGTGGTATGAGCATTAAATGGAAGTGACAAACGACGCCTATGGTTAAGAGAAGGATACAATGTTTTGAGGTAAAGCGGCGGCAAAATATTTACGCCATAACTGAGTATCCACTTACCAAAAATTAATCGATAAATATATGGTAAGTGGGGGGGGACTATCTGTATTGGTAAAAGAGCTTCACACGTAAGCCAACTCTTGACAACTCAGCTAGTTATGTGGACATAGGAGAATGCGACAGCTGGATGTGATTCTTTGAAGAGGTACGGAACAAAGAGGCACGATTCAATAAACCCTCGAGCTCATCAGCTACGGGAAACTCAACCTGATCAAGACAGGGAAGAGACACGGTCAGAATGAATCTGGACAAGCTACGGGCATATTCAAGGACCCACAATTGATTACTCGTACGTTATGTAACCGTACCCCAATTACCGTTATACTTTGTAACGCCTCATTAGTCATTAATGGTCAATCATATCAAGAGTTGTACGTTATATCAAGGAATTTCCTATATAATGGAGGGGAATACAGCTTGTAAAGGAATCTGATTCTCGAATACAATCTATTTTGCTTTTCTATATTTCTGCAACATTTTCTATTATTCGTTTTTCTCTATTTTCTTGATTATCAGTAACCCGTGTTCGTCCTAGAAATAGCTTTAGTAAAAGGATCTAATTATTTGGTTAAACAGAAAATGCGAAAAATTTATCGCATTTGCGATGACTGCCAAAATGCAAAGGGTTCGCAAATGCGAGATCCGCAACCAGTTAAATCGGATTTTAGACGGGTTTTTCACTTCGTTTCAATTCTCTCAAACTCTAAACCTACATAGGCGATTTTTCAAAGACCCAAACTTCTCCAAATCATTAGAAGTGATCTCTAACTAATCCTTACATTCCTTAACAACTTTTAACAAGATTTCAACCAAAAATCTAGAGTTTTCATGATAAACATTAGGGTTTTTGGGTAGAACTTAGGAATTTCAAAATTTGGGGATTTAGACCTCGAATTGAGATCGGATTCTAAAACCAATTATATGTCCGAGCTGGGGGAGATTAGGTAAACGGGTTTTGGTCCGAGCCTCGAGTTTAGACCAAGCGAGCCCGGGGTCAATTTTTGTATTTTGATAAGAAAACATAGAAAAACCATACTGTTTCATTAAAGTTGATTCCTTTTGTCACGACCCAAAATCCGTTAAGGTCGTGATGGCGCCGGACACCATTTTCAGGAAAGCCAACACTCAATAGATAATTAAAATTCTTACTTTAGTATTTTGAAATCATTACTTTTCATTTCATTATATGAAAATCAATAAAATTTACTGGGTAAATAACGATGTTTTAATAATTCATTTAACAAATACATCCCTAAATCATCCCAGAACCCGGTGTCACAAGTGCATGAGCAATTTCCAAGAAAAATCAAATGAAATCCAATAACCATCCAGAATACAAATGGGACAGTAAAGAAAGTACAACTCAATACTCTGAAAGAGATTCTGCTGGCTACGGGTCGTCTCGAGAGGTGCAGCTCACCTAAGTCCCCATATCACCCATGCCACGGCGCCAAGCGGGGACACTAGATATACATGTACCTGTGCAACAAAATGCATAGAAAGTGTAGCATGAGTACGAAAATAACGTGTACCCAGTAAGTATCCCGCCTAACCTCGAAGAGGTAGTGACGAGAGGTCGACTTTGACACTTACTAGAGGTCAAATTAATATAATCAAGTGTGATGTCAAACATGGATGTTATTATCAAATAACATATAACAGAAGGAAAGGACAACTTCTTCCATAAATTATAAATCCCAATTTCCGTCATCTCAGTTAACAACTCGTATCTTAAGGCAATTAAAAATTTCAAATCACAGATGGTATCCAGCAAATATCATGCGCAGGAAATGCCGAGGGTTGAATGGCCCGAACCAATACATAAATGTAAAATGTGCATTGCCGCAGGGTCGAACGACGCGTACCATAGATGCATCTATTAATCCACCGTGGCGTACGGCCCGCTCCCATGAGAGTAGTGGAAGAAATCACCCCGCTCGCAGAATATAAATTGCGAAGCGGTCACACATAATCATACACATTCAAACAGTCCACCCCGACTTCATCGGGAAAACAAGTACCCAGGAAAATGACAATTTCTCTTTTAATGGTCACGAAGATAGTATTTAAATCTTTTCTAGAAATTCGTTTTCCAAGATCGTTAAGGTTTAAACAACTTTAAATTCATCAGTCAAGTTACAAGTATGGCAAATAAAACATGCTTTTGGATCCTAGACTACCCGAACATAATCATAATAGTAGCTACACAAGGACTCTCGTCACCTCGTACGTACTTAGCCCCCCCCACACAGTAGAACATATTTAATTATTTCACCTATGGGGACAATTTCCTCTTATAAGGTTAGAAAGGAGACTTACCTTGCTCCGAAGATTCATAACTGGCCTCCAAGCCCTTCCGATGACTCAAATTGATGCACAACGCCCCAAAACTATCTAAATAATGGGCACACCAATGCAAATATACTCTAATACTTATAACAATTCAATTTATATAAATTCCCAACTCCGCTCGAAAAGTCGATAAAATCACTCTCTAGTCCACGTGCCTGGATTCCGAAATTTTTTTGAAGATAAAGATTACCCATAACTTTACGAACTCAAATATGTAATCCTCTTTCAATTTCATGCCCAAATTTGTCGTAAAATCCAAAAATACAAATTCTAGGTCTTTCTTCAAAAATCCCAAATTTGTACTAATTTTCATGTCTAAATCCATATAAAATCACGTATTTAACTCAAAAATTGGGAAGTAAGAACTTACCTCTACTAGTTGATGAAGATGGCACTCCACATTGCTCAAAAATCGGCTCCCATGGTCGAAATAAAAATGAAATTGAGCCAAGCCCTCGTCTTAAATAACACAGTGCCCAGCCCGCTTTTTTGCACCTGCGGTCCACCTGCCGCATCTGCGGTCCGCGCCTGCGGAAATTGCATCGCAGGTGTGGTCTCAGCTAACTCGACCACGGCCGCATCTGCGGAGCCCGGACCACTCCTGCGATCTCGCTTCTGCGGAAGCTGCGCCGCACCTGCACCCCCAGCCAAGCCCAGCCACATCCACTTCTGCGACACCAAGACCGCACATGCGGCAAAAACCTCACACGTGCGGTCACACCAAACACCAGACACCAGCAACCTTAGTTTTTTCTCAAATTCCAAATTCAATCTGTTAACCACCCGAGGCCCCCGGGACACCGTCCAATCACACCAACATGTTCTAAAACTTAATGCGGACCTGCTCGAGGACTCAAATCACATCAAATAACATCAAATCAATAGATCGCAACTCAATTAAATCTTTATGAACTTTGAAATTTCCAACTTCTACATTCGATGATGAAACCTATCAAATCATGTCCAAATGACCCCAAATTTTGCACACAAGTCACATTCAATATTAAGGACCTGATCCAACTTTCAGAATCTGAATCCGACCCCGATATCAAAATTTTCACTTTCGGTTTAATTCCTCCAAAAACCTTCAAATTTCTAACTTTAGCCAAATGACTCCAAAATGACCTACGAGCCTCCGAATTCACTTCCGATCGCGCTCCTAACACCAGAATCACTATACGGAGCTATCCCTAGACTCGGAATCCCAAACAGACATCAATATCACTAAAATGAACTTCAACCAAGACTTATTAAATTCTTCTAAAATGCTAACTTACACAATATGCTCCGAAAAGCTCCCGGATCATCCAAAACCTAATCCGAACATATGCCCAAGTCCGAATTCATTATACGAAATTGTTTGAACCTTCAAATCCTGATTCTGAGGTCGTTTACTCAAAATCCAATCTCAGTCAATTCTTCCAACTTAAGGCTTTCGAAATGAGAATTTTCTTTCCAATTCGACTCCGAACTTCCCGAAATTCAATTTCGACCACGCCTAAAAGTCATAATACCTGAAATGAAGTTGCTAATGGCCTCAAACCACCAAACAACGCGTTAGATATCAAAATGACCGGTCGGGTCGTTACACCTTTAAGCAATAATTGATTATATTGAGCCAATTGTGATTAAATTCGAGCGGGGTAGAGCCAAATTATAAAGGAAAGGTCGTGCTAGAGCAGTGATTGCTTGTGAGATTGAGGTAAGTGCTTGGTTTAACCTTGACTTGAGGGAATAGGAATCCCCAACTTAAATGCTATGTGAATTTGCATGTGTGTGCTGTATAGGTGAGGTGACGAGTATCTATGCACCACCAAATTAATTGTTGAACATGATCCCTTCATTATTTCCACTTTATTTGATTCCTGGTTTAATTGTTTCATGATCATTAATGTCTCCATGTCTAATTATTTTCGTCGACTTGTTATTAAGTAATGTTCCAAGTATTTTGGGAAGTGTTGGTTGTTCCCTTGGTTTCATTGTTATACATAAAGATTGAATTGGATGACACTATATTATGATACATATATATTCCGGTTGGTTTCATTGTGAAATGATAATTGATGAAGTTCATGAGTTGTAAAGCTTTCTACTTACGGTTGTTGAGACAAAAATATTGTGAAAGGTTTCGATCTGAATTGTGGAAATTTTTATAAATAAAATGATGTGATTGTCTATTGGCAGCGGGTTGCACGCCGCAACAAGGAGTGATAAGGGTGGACATGTGGGATCGGGCTGCACGCCGCAACAGGAGAAATAAGGGTGATTTATATAGGGAGGAGCAATAAGGGTGGACAAGTGAGAGCGGGTTGTGCGCTGCAACAAGGAGCGATAAGGGAGAATATTTATGTTTTACTGATTTTCAAAAATAAGGATTTGGAAAACTCTCTGTTTTATTTAAAAGATTTTCATACTCTGATTTTGCTGTGATCTAAATTGAAACTTGGAAATTTTGAGAAGGTTTGATCATAGCTGATATCTGGAAAAGTTATCCGAGTTGTTTTTATTTACTGTTGCAAGTTTTTGGTTATTTAGTTTATTTTTATTTCCTTCTTGATGTATTATATATTGTTTACATGCTATTTTATAAAATGCCCCGCCGTAGCCTCGTCAATACTTCGTCGAGGTTAGGCTCGACACTTACTCAGTACATGGGGTCGGTTGTGCTGATACTGCACTCTGCACTTCTTGTGCAGATCTAGATACTGGCCAGTGTTAAGTTAGAGACATAGCTCTGCACTTTCACGGAGACAAGAGGTAGATATGTTGGTGTTCGTAGGCTCCTGTATTCTTCTTTACACTATTTAGTTGTTGTTTTATTTCATTCAAAACAAAGATATTTTTCTGTCAGCCAAATACTTGTAGCATTCATTAGTAGTTCGTGAATTGTGACACCAGACCCTGGGTAGATATATAGTTGGTAATAGTTTGGGGTTAATTTCATTTCATATAGTATTATTCATGAAGTCATTTATTGGAAAGCATTAGATTTATTTATTTTATTTTAAGATTTTCTATTGTGTTAAGTAAACTTTTAAAGGAAATGGTTAGTAAATTTCTAACATCGGCTTGCCTAGCAAGTATTGTGTTAGGAGCCATCACGATCCCGTGGGTGGGGAATTTGGGTCGTGACACTTTGGTTTATTTTTTTTAAGCATTATTAGGGGGGATCAAGCATTCAAAACTTTCTAACAAGAAAACAATTCTCTGTACTGGTGTCTCTCCCCCTCGACATTGCGTTGCCTTTTTGTAATAGCTTTCATTAATGCAATCAAGATTTCTTTCAATTCTTATTTATGTTCTCTCAATTACTCTTGACATTTGCTTTCCCGTACGGTACTGACAATCTCTTCTAGCATATGGAGGGGACCCTAGTTGGAAGACAAAAACTGCCCTGACATCAGTTGCTTAGCCTTACATCGCCCTTCCAAGGAATCTCAGGAAGGCGTCGCGTAACATGACACATGAAAGTGCAGTGATCATTTAGAGAATTTTTCCACTCAAGGTCGGCAATAGATTCCTTTCTTTTCTTTTCTTTATTTCGCCATTTTAAAAGTCCAAATCTTATCATAGAGAAATTTAATTGTTGCTTATTTGATCGATTCTAACATGATTATTTAAGATAGGCCCTCCTGCGATCCCTAACTACTTGAACTTGTCTTTGACTCTTAGCTTATAAACTATGTTTCTCTAAGAGACTATGTGCTAAACTTAGTCTGAATTCTCGATGTTCAGCTATTATGTGGGATATTGGTGCTCAAAAAAGGGATCGATGAGTGTATTGTGGACCAAAACCTCACTGTATTTTATTAACTCTATATCTCAGGAACTACATCCACAAAGTTTTCAACAAGATTCAAAGGAACAACACACAAAATTGGATACAAAAATAGTGTAGTTGAACACTGCTGGAAAGTACAATCACTATGTCTCTTTTGGCGATATTGTCAAGACCCCAGAACTACCTCGATCGTGATGGCGCCTATCACGATACTAGGCCAGCCAAATCAATATTCAGAAGATAAGGAATCTTTCATTTATATCATTTCTAAACTGATACCTCATAAAAATTTCATTTAAGAATTTTTAAAACAGACGATGATGTACCGAATAATAATTACAACCCAAAATCCCGGAGTCACTAGTCATGAGCATCTAAGGATAATACAGGTCTGGAAAGAAACATAAACGCTACAATAGCAAGAAGGAGAAGGGCAAGGCTGCGGATGCGTGCAGTACATCGTAAATCTCCGTGAAATCTCTGGGACAGTGACCAACTCTCAGTCAGCCCTAGCACCTGAATCTGCACGCAAGGTGCGGGGAGTAATGTAAGTACGCCAACTCAGTAAGTAATAAATGTAAATAAACACTGAGCAATAAGAAACACATAAATCCACGTCATAAAAATCACAGTAAGTACAACTTACCTTCAAGACAGTATATAATTCAAATCATCTCGCTTAAAATCCAGTTTCCGATAAAAGTCATTTGAACCTATTTTCCAACAGTTTCAACAGAGGTTCAATGACCTTTAGAGTAAAAGTGATGAAAATCATAAATAGACCCTCGAGCAAAACACGTATCAAAAACTTCCGCTCGGGCATAACATCACTCAGAATCAGCCCTTCGGGAAACCTCACAATTACTCGCAATCAGCCCCTCAGGCACAACATGAATCAAGAATAGCCCCTCTGGCAATATCATATCACTCACTCAGGGTACCCGCGCTCACTGGGGGTGTACAGACTCCGGAGGGGCTCCTACAACCCATGTGCTATAACAAGCCACGTCGTGGCGTAAATCAATCAGACCCTCGGCCTCATAATAAGCCACCTCGTGGCATAAATAAATCAGTCCCTCGACCTCGTAAAAATCATGAATCAATAACAACATGCTGCGGTGTGCAGCCCGATCACATAATATCCTCACAACACAGGCCCTCGGCCTCACTCAGTTAGAAACCTCTCAAGCCACTCGGGCTAACGGTAAAACAGGGTGCTCAGCCCAAAATATCATTTTATGCATCAAAATGGAGTAAATAAGACTGAGTTATATAATCAGTAAAACATAGCATGACTGAGTACATATTTGAAATCAAAATAGTGAGGAAATAGTAGTAAAAGCCCCGAAGGGTCCAAACAACTTGGAACACAGCCCAAATGCGGCATTCAACCCAAGACATATTAGTACTTTCTAAAAATGCGAAATATCATATAGTTTTCAGTCAAATACGCAACTTAATAGTTGCCACGGGACAGACCAAGTCACAATCTCCAATGGTGCACGCCACACGCTCGTCATCTAGAATATGCACCACTTCAAAATAGTGATAAAGTATGAAATCCGGGGTTTCATACCCTCAGGATAGGATTTACAGTCATTACTTACCTCAAACTAGCAAAAAATCCTAACCCGCGATGCCTTTGCCACTAGACTCGGCCTCCGATTTCTCCAAATCTGACCAAAATCAGATTCATATCATCAATAAATGCTAAGGGAACAAAGCCCACTCAAAAATAATCAAATTACATCAAAAATCCAGAAATTGGCCAAATCCGACCCCGAGCCCACATCTCGGATTCCGATAAAAATCACAACACTAGAACCCTTATCCTCTCCCGATTCTATACATACCAAAATCATCAAAATCGGACCCCAAATGGCCCCTCGAATCCCCAATATAAGTTCTCAAATCTCAAGCCCTAATCTCCCAATTTCAACTCTTAATTCTCCTAGGTTTCTTGTCTAATCAGGTAGAAATCAGCATAGAATCGAGTATTGAGTTCAAAATCATTACCTCAAGGTGTTATCCCTCGAATCCATCTTTAATTCCCTCTCAAAAAGCTCCAAGCCCGAACACAAATGGTGGAAAAATAGCCAAATTTCGCGAATGCATCTATTTATAGGTTCTGCCTAGTGATTGCCGCATCTGCGGCCTTTTCATCGGACCTGTGGACCCACACTTAGGGTCCCAGGTGCACACCTGTGAATTCCCACTTAACAGACCACTTTCGCACCTACGCTCCATTTACTGCATCTGCGGACACGCAGATGCAGCCCAAACTTCCGCATCTGCAGTTCCTTTCCAACTGCCCCATTTCCGCACTTGCGATTTCCAAATCGCACCTATGGTGACCGCACCTATGGCCACCTGTCCGCATCTGCGGAATCATAGAACAGCAAACACCGGCAGCTTTTTTTTCAACTTTCAAAACTCCCGAACGGCCATCCGAAATCATCCTGAGCCCCTCGGGGCCCCAACCAAAAATACAAATACCTCATATAACATCACCCGAACTTAGCCAAACCTTCGGAACACCCAAAATAACACCAAAACACCAAATAAATCCATAATTCAGGCCTAAGGATTTCTAAATTTCCGAAATTCGCCAACGATGCCGCAACCAACCAAACCACGTACGAATGACCTGAAAATTTACACATACCTTCAAAATGACACTATGAACCTGCTTCAACTTTCGGAATTCCATTCTGACCTCGACAATTAATTTTTCACTGCCGACCGAAAATCGCCAAAACTCCAACTTCGCCAATTCAAGCCTAATTCTACTCCGGATCTCCGAACAACATTCTGAACACACTCCTAAGTCCCAAATCACCAAACGAAGCTATCTGAGCCCTCAAAACTACCTTCCGAGATCATTTACCTATAAGTTAACTCCTAGTTAACTTTTCTAACTATTCACCCAACTTAAGAGACTAAGTGTCTCGTTTCTCTCTAGAACCACTCTGAGCCCGAGCCAACTGACCCAACACAACATAAATGAGCTAAATAATACAAAAGAAAGCAGAAATGGGGAAAACGGGGCTAAACTCTCAGAACGACCGGCTAGGTCGTTACATTCTCCCCCTCTTAAACAAATGTTCATCCTCGAACAAGTCTAGAAACATACCTGGAGTCTTAAATAGGTGGGGATATCTGCACCGCATCTCTCGCTTGGTCTCCCAGGTGGCCTCCTCCACCGGCTGCCCTCTCCACTGCACCTTCACTAAGTACCCAACTCTCTCTGCACAGACCTCCCAAACTACGATGTGAACTGAGGTAGGAAATGATGGAAACTGAAACACCATGCAGCCGAACAATCTCCCTAATATAAATCTCAACTAACCCTTTCGAAGAATAAGTAGTACCAACAGTAATGAAGTGTGCGGACTTGGTCAGCCGGTCCACAACAACCCAAATAGCATCGAACTTCCTCGAAGTCCGTGGGAGCCCAACTACAAAGTTCATGGTGATCCGCTCCCACTTCCACTCCGGAATATCCAACTCCTGATGCAATCAATCTGGGATGTGGTGCTCATACTTGACCTGCTGAAAATTGAGACACTGAGCTACAAGTCCTACAATATCCTTCTTCATCCACCTCCACCAATAATGTTGTCTCAGATCCTGATACATCTTCGCAACACCCAGATGGATGGAATACCGCAAGCTGCGGGCCTCCTCAAGAATCAACTCTCGAAGCCTATCTACGTTAGGCACACATATCCGGCCCTGCATCCTCATCACACCGTCATCGCCAATGACTACATCCCTGGCATCACCTCACCGGACCCTATCCTGAAGAATGAGCAACTGCGGGTCTTCATACTGGCGCTCTTTGATGCGGTCATAAAGAGAAAATGTGGAGGCTACACTAGACAATACCCGGAGGGGCTCTGATACCAGCTTGTCACGACGCCAAAACTACCTCGGTCGTGATGGCGCCTATTGCGATACTAGGCCAGCCAAATCAATATTCAGCATATAAGGAATCTTTCATTTGTATCATTTCTAAACCGATACCTCATAAAAATTTCATTTAAGCATTTTTAAAACAGACGATGATGTACCGAATAATAATTACAACACGAAATCCCGGAGTCCACAACAATAGTATCACCCACCGGAGTCGACACATGAACAGATGCAACTAAGGACTCGCGGGGCATATCTAGAAAATGGGCAAAATATGATAAAACATAGGAATACGTGGAACCAGGATCAAATAAGACTGAAGCATCTCGGTGACAAAACTGAAACAATACCTGTAATCACTGCATTTGAGGCCATAGCATTTGGTCTGGCTGGAAGTGCATAAAAACGGGTCTCACCTCTACCTGATCGACCTCCTCCTCTAGGGAGGCCTCTAGCTTCCTGACCCCCACCCCTAGCTGGCTGGGCGGGTGGCGAAGTGACTGGAGCTAAAGTTGAGGGTTGACCCCTCTGTTGAGATGAACCACCAGGACGAAGTGGGCACTGCCTCCACATATGTCCTAACTCTCCACACTCATAACAACCCCCTGGTGCTGGAGATGGGGACTGAACGGAACCCCTAGTACCAGGATAACCACTAGAAGAACCAGGCATAGAAGAACCCTGTACCGATGGTGCACGAGATGAACTCTGAGCTGGGAGAACACTGAAGGATGAGTGCCCCTACTGAGAAGTGTGAGGACCACATCCAGCTGATCCACCACGATAACCTGAGAAAACCGATTTAACACAACATAAATGAGCTAAACAACACAAAATGAAGTACAAACGAGGAAAACAGAGCTAAACTCTCAGAACGACCGGCTGGATCGTTACAGATATATTACGGCCAAATTGGATAAAAAGTGGGCTAAAACCTTGATTCAGCATGCTACTAGGCCAACTCAGGATGGAATTCATGCAAAGGTTTCAAGAGATAGTGGAGGGAGGTCATGCAAAAATGAGCGCAAAAATAGTCTGGACAGTGCATTTTTACATATTTTGCGAGGCAGAGACAACTTGCACACATACATGATCTACTGGAATGAAATACTGTGGAGCTGGGATGGAAATACAATACAAAATAACGTACAATATCAAGGGAGGGTATCCTGGACAGTGGTTATTAGTTTGCAAAAACGGGTGCACTATTTGTGCAAGCAGTGGGACTGTGCAGCGGTCATTAAGGAATTAGGCTATTTGTGCAAGCAGCGGACAACACAGTTGCACATTAAATGTAACGGGCTTCAAGGGCTAGTTTTTGTTTATAATAACTACATTAGAACTATTACGCGGCGCCTTCCTGAGGTTCTTTGGAAGGGCGACGTAAGGCTAAGCAACCGA
>MDKI01028336.1:0-23712 GCA_005239505.1 Nicotiana paniculata
GGGGGGGGGTCAGCCGGTCGAGGAAGCGACTTGGGAGACCCAACATGATATGCGCAATCAGTACCCTCATCTTCTCACAACTTCAAGTATGTCTCTATGCTCGTTCGAGGATGAACGATTTTTCTTAAGAGGGGGAGAACATAACGACCCGGTAGGTCATTTTGAGAGTTAGCACCTCGATCCCCTAATAACTGTTTTCCCCATGTATATTTCTACTTTTGGGACTTGTTGGAACATTCAGTGGTGAAATTCGTAGAGTTTTTTTTGACACATAGTCCTTATTTGTGAGTTTAAGCTTTAGAAATCAGACCGTAGTTGGAACTGCGGGAAGGCGGGTCCAGAAAGAGATAACGTCGACTCTGTTAGCTCCGTTGGGTGATTTCGAGGTTAGGAGCGAGTTCGTAATGTGTTTTCGAGGTCGGTTGTAGATTTAGGCTTGAATTGGCGAAAGTTAGAATTTCGGCGATTTCGGCCGATAGGTGAAATTTTGATATCGGACTCGGAATGGAATTCCGAAAGTGACAGCAGGTCCATAATTCCATTTTTGACATGTGTGCAAAATTTGAGGTCATTCGGACGAGTTTAGACGTGATTCAACATCGGATGTGGATTTTAGAAATTTCATAAGTTTTTAGGCTTGAATCTATGCATATTTAATAATTTTTATGTTATGAGACGTATTTTTAAGGCTCGACCAAGGTTGAATGAGGTATTGGGGTTGATTGGTAGTTTTGGTTGAGGTCCCGGGGACCTCAGGTGTTCAAACAGGCATATTTTTGGCCTAGTCTTCAACTATTTTTATGGTTTTTAGAGCAGCAGGTAATTATTCAGTGCGATCGCGTGTTTTGGGCCGCGATTGTGTAGAACAAGTTTGGGCCCAGCTATTTTTGTCCAGTGCGATCGCAGCAGGGGGTCGCGACTGCATAAGGTCATTGGGCCGGGCAGGGGGAGTTTTGCTCTGTGTGTTCGCGTTGGCCTAGTTGCGAACACATAGGATCCAGTCCGGTGTGCTCCGCGATCGCAAGTACTACTGTGCGACCGCACAGTGACCATATTAAGGGGGGTGAGGCTTACTCTATGCGATCGCATCCGTATGTCCGCGATCGCACTTCACAATTTAGGTATGGGCAGAATATTAAAACCCATTTCTAGGGTTTAAGCCTATTTTCACCATTTTTGAATTTTGAAGCTCGGGAAGGGCGATTTTTTGAAGACATTTGCACCTGGGTAACTTGGGTAAGTCATTTATAACCTACTTAGATCAATTTCCATGATTCCTAACTTAAATCTAGTCCTTAGAATTAGAATTTGGGTGGAAGATTTGGGAAAATTTTGATAAACTTTATAGACCAAATTATTGAGTTTGGATTGTGTTTTGACCTCTAGATTGAGAGATTTTCATATGTTTAGACTCGTGAGTGAATGGGTGTCCGGAAAATATAATTTTTACCCGATTCTGAGACGTGGGCCCAAGGGACTATTTGGGCAAATTTCCTAATTTCGCGTATTAGCTTCGAATTATTTAGCTATTTTGATTCCTTAAAGTTTTATTTACATTATGCCATCAAATTCATTAGATTTGGGCCACCCAGATTCGGATACTCGTGGCAAGAGCGTGGTATTCAGTTGGTTAGCGCAGCCAAGGTAAGTGCCTTGCCTAATTCTGTGCAGGGGACTTCTCCTTAGGCATTTTTATACTGATTTTTGTTACATGGACGACATGTACGTGAGGTGACGAGTGCGTACACGGGTCATAGTTGCTAAATTTCACTTTTTCCTTCCATGGCATCACTCATTTTCATTCCTTTATTACTGTTCCCTGTCTTAACTATGTAGTTAGCTTAATAATAAGCATGTCCACCTGTCCTTACTTGATTTCCTCTTAATTGCTACTAGTTGCACCATGCTTAGGTGGTTGTACTGTGTTCTTGCCTGTTGATTTTTCCTGAACTGTTTAATTCAGCCGTATCTGACATACTTCTCCATTGCATATTTAAATTGGGACTACGGACTGAGATCGACAGCTTTCCCCCTGTACTGCATTGCATATATAAATTGGGGCTACAGATTGAGATCCGGGAGCTTTTCCTCTGTACTGCATTGCATATTTAAATTGGGACTACGGACTGAGATCCGGGAGCTTTCCCCCCGTACTGCATAGCATATTTAAATTCGTACTACGGACTGAGATCCGGGAGCTTTCCCCTTGTACTGCATTGCATGTTTACTGTTGGGATATATGTTGTGCTGAGCCAAGGACTCTTTTTTTGTTATTAATTCGTTCAGTTCAATTAATTTTTTTTATCAATGCTTATCTATATTTCACTATTTATATTTATAACTGTCTTGTTTTAAAACTCAATAGGGCCTCAACCTGACCTCGTCACTACTTGACTGGGGTTAGGCTTGGCACTTACTGAGTACGGAATGTGGAGTACTCACGCCCTTCCTGTGCATGTTTTCCCCATGTGCAGATCCAGGTACCACTGCACCGCACAGTGGGTAGGCGTATCTCAGCAGTTGTTTAGGAGATCGCGATGTAATTCTGCCGCGTCCGCAGGATCACACGAGTCTCCTTCCTACTCCAGTATAGGTATAGAAGATATATATATAGATACACCTTTCCTTACTCCTTTATATAGAGCTACAGTAGTTCAGAGTTTGTGACTTTGTGATGTTCCGGGTCTTGCAAAATTTAAAGCTATAAATGCTGAGCGGCTAAATTTTATAATATATCTTCTTCTTTACTATTTCAATCATTGATTTGTTGTATTTTCCACAAATTTTAGGCTTACCTAGTCCAAGAGACTAGGTGCCGTCACGAGACCGTTCAGAGGGTAACTCGGGTCGTGACATTAATAAATGTCGAACGACGAAACAGAATTTAAGCAAACTAAAGCTAGTGGTGGTTAAAATGAAGGTATAGAGTAAAAACTAAGGTAGCAATTGGCAGAAGTATATTATCATAAGCACTCAGCCAACATCCTATTTTATGCTTAATAAATACATAGTCAGAATCTACGATTTATCACGATTCGCACATACAAACAGACCTTAAGTCATAATTTCTACAAGAAAGAATAAATTGCAAATCATATTTTACGACAAAACAAAGCACTTGTTTCGAATCTGCGGGAAGTAAAATGTCACGACCCCAAATGCTACACCGGCTGTGATGGAGCCTATTGTGGAACTAGGCTAGCCAACTACCGCATGTTCGCAATTTCTTTTGAAAATACCAATCAAGTTTCAAGCATTTCATAAAATATACAGAAATTTACTGAATAAAGTAGGCCAATATTATACAATAACGCCGACCCCAAAACCCGGAGCCAACATGTCATGAGCATCTAAAGGAAATAAGCCAAAATAAACTATTATAATACAAAACCTTCGAATAAAATCTAAATACAGCAAGAAGGGAAAAAAAGATGTTGCGGAAGCTGAACAACTACCTCTTTATCCCGCAATCCGTATCTGCGCGGAATAATAGGCTAATGCTCGATATCTGCTCCTGAATCTGCACACAGAGGTGCAGGGAGTAATGTGAGTACGCCAACTCAGTAGTAATGAAAATAAAACAAGTATAAGTAGCAAGGAAACACATAAATAAATGTCATTAAGTCACAATATACACAGCCTTACTTTCCAATAGTATATCATCATGCCTTAAAAATCAACTTCAGGAAAAGTCATTTAAAGAATGCACATTTTTAACAACTTTAAAACGAAGGATTTGGTATGCAAATGAATGTAGTAAAAATCATAAGTATCCCCTCCGACAAAAAAAATGTATCATAATTAGCCTCTCGGGCATGCCTCACAATCCCTCAGCACCTCACAATCACTCAGCACCTCACAGTCACTCATGTCTCCCAATCACTCGGCACTCGGTGCGCTCACTGGGGGTGTGTACAGACTCCGTAGGGGTTCCTTTAGTCCAAGCGCTAATATCACTAAGAACCTCACCATCACTCTTGGCCTTCGGCCACACTCAGTAGAACCACACAAAAGGCCCCTCGGGCGAATTAGTAAAACAGGGTACTCGAACCAAAACATCATTTTAATGCTCATGTAGTGTAAATCAGGCTGAGTTTGAAAAAAAAACAGCATGCACAATGATGCAGAGTGAAATTATCAATCAATTAGTGAGGAAAACAGCAGTAAAAATCCCCCAAGGGGTCTAAACAGATCGGCACGAGGCCCCAAACACGACTTATAGCCCAAATATTTCACAAATCTGTAGAACATAATTTAACATAAGGTTTCGAGTAAATATTCAACTCATTAGTTGTCGTGGAGAGGACCTAGTTCAATCCAAAAATCAGTACGTGCCACATACTCGTCATCCGATATGTGCGCCTTTCTAAAATCAGTGAGAAAATATGTAGTCCGGGGTTCCATACCCTCAGGACAAGATTTATAGCCATTACTTACCTCTACCAGGCCACAACACTAGTCCACAATGCTCTTGCCCTTAAAATTAGCTTCCGATCGCTCCGAATCTAGCCAAAACCATTTAACATCATCAATATATAACCAAGGAACACAACCTAATCGAAAACTATCAAATTACACAAAAATCTTGAAATTCGGCCAAATCCGAGCCCTTGGCCCACGTCTCGAAATTCGATAATTTTTACATCACTAGGAACCTCGTCCTCCCACGATTCTACTCATACAAAAATCATCATAATCGGATCACAATTGCATAACAGAAACCTCAAAAGAAATTCCAATTCTCCACCCCCTTCTTCCCAACCTTTTCCTACTTAAACCCTTAAATTTTCAAGCCTAATCCGAACAAAACAGCATAGGAACGATGTTAGTAACCAAAGAACTTACCTTTACTGAAGAATCTCGAGTTTCCTTCTCCAAATCGCCTTCAAAGAACTCCTCCCGCATGCAAAATGGTGAAAATAAGAGAATTTTTGCGAAGGGCCTTTATATATTGTTTCTGCCAGTCATTTCTGCACCTGCGGACATTTAGTCTCACCTGCAGACCCGCACCTGTGGTCCCAGGT
Organism: Nicotiana paniculata; assembly: GCA_005239505.1. Lineage (NCBI taxonomy): Eukaryota > Viridiplantae > Streptophyta > Magnoliopsida > Solanales > Solanaceae > Nicotiana > Nicotiana paniculata. The sequence goes on from MDKI01028336.1 coordinate 5,025, forward strand.
GCGCACCTGCGGAATCTCACTTAACGGGCCAATTTCCAACTTGCGGCCACTCCTCCGCACCTGCGGCTTCGCAGGTGCGGCAAAAACTTTGCACATGCGGAAAAATCCCCTGCCTAGCCTTTTTGCACCTGCGCACTGCCCGTCGCACTTGCGACATCGCACCTGCGGCTGCCCGACCGCAGGTGCGGTCAACACCAGAACTTTACACCAGCAGCTATTGCTACAATTTTTCAAGTCCAGAAACCCCGCCAATAATCCGAAATCAATCTCGAGTCCGTCGAGGCCCCAACCAAACATACCAACACACCCCATAGCATTATTCCAACTTAGTCGGGCCTTCGAAACAACAAAAATAACACGAAAACACCAAAATTACATCAAATTCAAGCCTATGAACTTTGAAACTTCCAAATTTCTCCAACTACGCCGAAACCAACCAGAACACCTCTGATTGACCTGAAATCTTACAGACACGTCCAATATGACATTAAAAACCTGCTCCAACTTCCAGATTCCATTCCGACCCCGATAGCCTATTTTCCACTGCCGATCGGAAATCACCAAAAACTAACTTTCGCCAATTCAAGTCTAATTCTACACCGGACATACAAAAATATTATGAACACACTCCTAAGTCTCAAATCACCTAACGAAGCTATCCGATCCATAGAATCTGCATTCCGAGGTCGTTTACCAATAAGTCAACTCTCAGTTGACTTTCTCAATTATTAGGCTACTTTAAGAGACTAAATGCCTCAATTCTCACCATAACCACTCCGGACCCCAACCAACTGACCAAACACAACAAAAACAAGCTAGCAATATATAACAAATACAGAAATGGGGGAAACGGGGTAAATCTCACGGAACGACCGGCCAGGTCGTTACATCCTCCCCCTCTTAAACAAACGTTCGTCCTCGAACGGGTCAAGAAATATACCTGGAGTCTCGAATAAGTGAGGATATCTAGCCCGCATCTCCCGTGCAGTCTCCCAGGTGGCATCCTCCACCGGCTTCCCTCTCCACTGAACCTTCACTGAAACTATATCTTTAGATCTCAGCTTCCTGACCTGTCGACCCAAAATAGCCACTGGCTCCACCTCATGTGACATATCACCCTCGAGTTGAACCGTGCTGAAGTCCAAAAAATGGGAAGGGTCACCAACATACTTCCGGAGCATCGAAACATAGAATACTGGATGAATACTCGATAAACTGGGGGCTTAGCAAGCCTATAAGCCACCTCCCCAACTCTATGAAGCACCTCAAATGGCCCAATGAACCTGGGACTCAACTTCCCTCTCTTCCCGAATCTCATAACACCCTTCATGGGTGACACCTTCAGCAACACCTTATCCCAACCATGAAAGACACATCTCGGACTTTCCGGTCCGCATAACTCTTCTGCCTAGAATGCGACGTGCGAAGCTGCTACTGAATCAACTTTGCCTTACTCAAAGCATCCTGAACCAAGTCTGTGCCCAACAGCCTAGACTCGCCCAGCTCAAACAAACCAACCGGAGACCTGCACCCCCTACCATATAAAGCCTCATATGGAGCCATCTGGATACTCGACTGATAGCTGTTATTATATGCAAACTTCGCTAGTGGTAGAAACTGGTCCTATGAACCACCAAAGTTAATCACACAAGCATGCAACATATCCTCCAAAATCCGAATAGTACGCTCCGATTGCCCATCGGTCTGAGGGTGGAACGCTGTGCTCAACTCGACCTGAGTACCCAACTCTCTCTGCACGGCTCTCCAAAATTGGGATGTGAACTGTGTGCCTCTGTCGGAAATGATAGAAACTTGAACCCCGTGCAATCGGACAATCTCCCTGATATAAATCTCAGCTAACCTCTCTGAAGAATAAGTAGTACCAACAGGAATGAAGTGCGCGGACTTGGTCAGCCGATCCACAATAACCAATATAGCATCCAACATTCTCGAAGTCCATGGTGATCCGCTCCCACTTCCACTCCGGAATATCAAACCTCTGAAGCAATCCACCAGGTCTCTGGTGCTCATACTTGACCTGCTTATAGTTGAGACACCGAGCCACAAACTCCAAAATATCCTTCTTCATCCTCCTCCACAAATAATGCTGCCTCAAATCCTGGTACATCTTTGCGACACCCGGATGGATGGAATACCGCGAACTACGAGCCTCTGCTAGAATCAAATCTCGAAGCCCATCTACGTTGGGCACGCAAATCCGGCTCTGCATCCTCATGACCCCATCATCACCAATAAACACATCCCTGGCATCACCGCAACGGACCCTGTCCTAAAGAACAAGCGAATGTGGATCATCATACTGGAGTGCTCTAATCTGATCGTAAAGAGAAGGCCTGGAGGCTACACAAGCCAACACCCGCGGGGGCTCTGATAGATCCAATCTCACCAACTGACTTGCTAAGGCCCGAACATCAAGGGCTAATGGTTGCTCTGCTACCGGAAGGTAGGCTAGACTCCCCAAACTCTCTGCTCTGCGACTCAAGGCATCGGCCACTACATTGGCCTTCCCCGGATGATATAAGATGGTGAGGTCATAATCCTTGAGGAGCTCTAACCATCTCCTCTGACGCAAATTCAAGTCCTTCTGCCTTAGCAGATACTGCAAACTACGATGATCAGTGAAAATCTCACACTGCACTCCATACAAATAATGCCGCCTAATCTTCAAGGCATGAACAATGGCAGCTAACTCAAGATCGTGCACTGGATAATTCTTCTCGTTCACCTTCAACTTTCTAGACGTGTAGGCAATAACCCTACCGTCCTGTATCAATACTGCTCCCAAGCCAACTCTAGAAGCATCACAATAAACTGTGTAAGAACCCGAACCAGCAGGCAAAACTAGTACTGGAGTTGTAGTCAATACTGACTTGAGCTTCTGAAAGCTCTCCTCACACTCATCAGACTATCTGTATAGAGCACCCTTCTGGGTCAATCTATTCAAAGGCGAAGCAATAGAAGAGAATCCCTCTACAAAGCGATGGTAATAACCTGCCAAACCAAGGAAACTCCTAATCTCTGTAGCTGAGGACGGTCTGGGCCAACTCTGCACCGCCCCAATCTTCTTTGGATCAACCCGAATCCCCTCACTAGACAACACGTGCACCAAGAAAGCTACCAAACCAAGCCAAAACTCACACTTGGAGAATTTCGTATAAAGCTTCTCCTCCTTCAACCTCTGTAACACAACTCTCAAATGTTGAGCATGCTCTTCCTGGCTACGAGAATAAAACAGGATGTCATCAATGAACACAATGACGAAGGAATCAAGATAAGGCTGAAACACACTGTTCATCAATTGCATGAATGTAGCTGGGGCATTGGTTAGCCCAAACGACATAACCAAGAACTCATAATGACCATATCTGGTCCTAAAAGCAGTGTTCGGAATGTCAGAATCCTGAATCCTCAACTAATGATACCCATACCTCAAATCAATCTTGGAAAACACTCTGGCTCCCTGAAGCTGGTCAAACAAATCATCAATGCGGGGAAAGGGATACCGGTTCTTCACCGTAACCCTGTTCAATTGCCGATAGTCGGTACATACGCATGGACCCATCCTTCTTCTTCACGAACAACACTGGTGCACCCCAAGGTGACACACTAGGACGAATGAACCCCTTATCCAGGAGTTCCTGAAGCTACTCCTTCAATTCCTTTAGCACCGTTGGTGCCATACGATAAGATGGAATAGAAATAGGCTGAGTGCCTGACACCAAGTCAATACAAACATCAATATCCCTGTCAGGTGGCATGCCTGGCAGGTCTGCAGGAAACACATCTGGAAAGTCACGGACCACCAAAACTGAATCAATAGTGGGAGCCTTACCACTGACATCCCTCACGAAAGCCAAATACGATAAACACCATTTCTCAACCATACGCTGAGCCTTCACGTAGAAAATCACCCTGCTAGGCATATACTCGAAAGAACCTCTCCACTCAACCCTCGGACACCCCGGCATAGCTAAGGTCACAGTCTTAGCGTGACAATCAAGAACAACATGGCACGGAGATAACCAATTCATGCCCAATATCACGTCAAAATCAACCATGTTGAGTAGTACTAGGTCCACTCGGGTCTCCAGACCCCTAATAGATATCATGCATGACCGATACACGCGGTCCATAACAGTATCGCCCACCAGAGTCGACACGTGAACAGAGATGACTAGAGACTCACGGGGCACATCCAGAAAACCGACAAAATATGAAGAAACATAGGAATATATAGAACCAGGTTCAAATAAAGCCAAGGCATCACGGAAAAAGACTGAGACAATAGCTGCGATCACGGAATTTGAGGCCATAGCATTCGGCCTGGCTGGAAATGCATATATGCGAGCCTGACCTCCCCCTGCTCGACCTCCCCCTCTAGGGCGGCCTCTGGCTGACTGACCACCACCCTTTGCTACCTGGGCGGGTGGTGAAGTGACTGGAGCTGATGTCGAGGGCTGGACCCTCTGCTGAGAAGATCCACCGGAATGGCGGGGACACTGCCTCCACCCGTGCCCGAACTCTCCACACTCAAAAAAAATCCCTAGAGTTGGAGGTGGGGACTAATAGAAACCCCTAGCACCCGTACGGCCACTGGAGGACTCCTGCATAGAAGAACCCTGAACTGGAGGTGCTCGAGCTGCACTCTGAATGGGAGGGCACCAAATGAAGTACGGTTTGACTGAGAACCACGGGGACCTTGCCCCGAGAAGGCACCACTATATGCTGGACGGCCTGACTGAGGAGGCTTGAATGAACAAACCCTACCCTTATGAAACTGCCCCCTGAAGGGAGCACCACTGGAACTGCCCGAACCAGGAGACCTCTTAGCCTCCCTCTCCTTCTGCTCCTGGCAGTGGACAAACTCTATATCTCGAGCTATGTCGACAACCTGCTCGATTGAAGCACCCGATACTCTCTCCCGGGTCATATGTAACCGAAGCTGATAAGAAAGACCCTCTACAAACCTCCTCACCCTCTCCCTATCAGTAGGGATAATCTCATAACCATGCATGGCCAACTCGGAAAACCTCATCTCGTACTAAGTGACTGATAACTCTCCCTGGCGCAGCTGCTCAAACTGCCTGCATTGCTCCTCTCTGTGGGACTGAGGAACATACTTCTCTAAAAAGATCGTGGAGAACTGCTCCAGGTAAAAGGTGCTGAACCAACCAGTCTACGCCTCTCGAATGACTCCCACCAGGTAAAGGCAGAACCCGCAAACTAAAATGTAACAAATGAGACCCCGCAGGTCTTCAGAATACCCGCGGTACGCAGTATCCCCTGGCATCTGTCTAGAAATCCCTGGGCATCCTCACCCTCTATACCGCTGAAAGTCAGAGGCTGAAGTCTGTTGAATCTCTCCAACCTGTGCTGCTCGTCCTCAGGCATAGCAGGGACCACATAATCCTGGGCCGGAGCAACTGGCTTAGCTGGGGCTGCCCCCGGTGCCTGAATACTCTGTGCAGCCTCCTAAGGTGCCCGGGAAGCTGCAGTCTGATTACCTCCCCAGGCCTAAGCTGTGGTGATAGTAGAAGACATGGAGACTTCCTGAGCCAAACTGGTGCATAGTGTCAATATCTGAGACAGGGTCTCCGGAAGACCCGAAATAACCATAGGCACTGCTGGTGCCTGAGCCTGTCCCGCTGGGACACCATCGGCGGGAAACTGACTCTGATCGATAGGGGGATCCTGTGGTACTGCCTCGGCTGCTGCACGGGCTGGCCCCCTACCTCTACCATGGCCTCGACCGCGACCTCGACCTCTCACTGGTCTAGCCGGTGACTGGTCACTCTAATCGGTATGGCATGTCCTCACCATCTATGAGAGAATGAAACAATGTAAGTTCATATTTCAAGAATCAATAGATCAGCACAAAAGAGTTCAAGCAAGATAGAAATGTTTCCTAAAAGTCGGCAACCTCTCGAAGATGAGTACAGACGTCTTCGTACCGATCCACAAGACTCTACTAAACCTGCTCATGACTGTTGAGTCCTATGTAACCTAGGGCTCTGATACCAAACTGTCACAACCCCAAATCCTAAACCAGCCGTGATGGCACCTATCGTGGAACTAGGCTAACCTACTACCGCATATTCGCAATTTCATTTTGAAAATCCCAATCAAGTTTCAAGCATTTCATAAAATATATAGAAACTTACTGAATAAAGTAGGCCAAAATTATACAATACCGTCGACCCCAATACCCGGAGCCAACATGTCATGAGCATCTAGAGGAAATAATCATAAATAAACTATTATAATACAAAACCTTCAAATAAAAGCTAAATACAACTATCATTCAATTTCTAAGGTACCTTGCTTCGAATTCTTGAGCTACATTCTTAAGTGAGTTCCACAGTCCCGAACTCTACCAACCTCCTCTTATTTGCCAATATGTCTTTGATTTATTTGGCAAAGTAGGGAACTTCTTGCAGGATGTCTACCTATGAAATATTAATTTGCACCTGCTTCAAAATATCAAGAATATTTTTATAAGCAGCATTATCCTTCACTTTATGCAATCTCTGATGGAATGGAGGTGGTGACCTTGCAACTAGTGATTGGGTTACTTTTCCACCACCTCTTCAACTGGCTTCTCTGACTCCTCTACTTTTTCTGATTCTGCTCCTATGGTGGCCGGTTTTTAATTAAAGGTAACTTGCTTTCTCTTGGATGGGATTCTTCTAATTGTCTCCCATTCCTAAATGACACAAAATTAATAGATTCCTTAGGATTAGCCTTAGTGTCACTTGGAAGAGCTCCAACTGGTCGAGTATTTTAGGAACTGGCAAGTTTCCCCATTTGTCGCTCCAAATTTCGCATTCCTGCTGCTTGGGTTTGTTGGTCAGCTATCAACTTCTTTAGCCTCTCCTCAATTTGACTCATTGAGTTTGTACGTTGTTCAGTTTGGGGTAGTCTATATTGCTATTGAGGATCTTGTGGCATGTACTGATTCAGAGCACCTTGGTTTCCACCCCAAGAGATGTTTGGGTGGTTCCTCTAGTTAGGACTGTACATGTTCCCATATTGGTTTATTTGGACCCTATTTGAATTACCCACAAAACAGACAGACTCTGGATTAGCTGGGCATAAGTCGCTCGTGTGACTCTCTCCACATACTTAACAAAATATCTGAACATGTTGCACTGGCTGAGCTTGTTGCTTGTTAATGACCAAGGTCATCTTATTGACTTGGTTTGAAAATGTTGCAACGTGTGTTGATAATGCAGAAACCCCCGCAGCTTTCTAGTTGTGATAAGGACAATCTCCAATAAGCCCCTTGAATCTCTCCCAATCTAAATATAAAGACTACCCCGATTTCTGTTTGAAGGCGGCTATCTCACTTTTGATCTTTGCAGTTTTTCCTGAAGGAAAGAACTGTGCCAAAAATTTACTCGCTAGATCATTCCATGATGTAATAGAATTAGCTGGTTCCGCCTTCAACCGCGGCTTTTCTTCGCTCAACAGATAAAATGGGAAGAGTGTGAGCCTCACATAGTCTGTAGTGACTCTATTAGTGATATAAGTGTCATTAATCTCCATGAAGTGCAGGATGTGCTATTGTGGATCCTCGTGTGGAAGACCCATAAACTGCCCATTCGCATGTACTAACTGAATCATGCTCTATTCTAGCTCAAAGTGCCCAGTGATTTTAGGCTTCACAATGTTGGAGATGACATTAACAATTGATGTTCTGGAGAATTGTGGCACTTTTCATACTAATTACATAGACTTTAAATCGTTCTTTAAAGCTTTTTAAGTTAATTCATATGTAGTTTTGATGTTTTGCAGCAAACTAGAGAGAAGAACCAAGGACAAGGAAAAAATGACTAAAACCCATTGAAGGAAAGAAATGCGACAGGTTTGCGATCGCAAAAGTGATGTGCGGATCGCAAACCAACCGCAAAGTGAATCAGATCAACCCAGTCTTGAGAGTCAATTATGTGGTCCATTTTGCGGTCGCATAACACTTGTGTGGACCGCATAGTGACCGCAGAAGTGCAAAGACTGCAAGGAAAATTCTGCGGAATCAAATGAGATCGTTAAATCGATGTGCGGACCGCATAATAGATCTGCGACGGAAAATTGGGCAATCGGGGATTCAACTATGTGATAGAATTGCACTTATGCGGGCCGCGAACGTGATATGCTACCCATTCTGCGATCGCAAATGTGAACTGCAGGGGTATTTTTGTCATAATTTTACCCCGACTTTTATCCCATTATAAATAGAATAACTAGGATTTCTGTGGGACATCTTGCCTGAAAAAGAGACTATACTTAGAGCATTGGATATTCCATTATTTCGGAAGATTTTGAAGAGAGTCTCTTGTCATCTTTGTAAGCTTTATGACTTTTTTTATTGCTTTGTTCTTGGATTATGAGTAGCTAGCTTTAAATACTAAGGTTGTGGTCCCTAAGTGGGTGTAATGTTAATGGGTGTTTACCATTGATTATATATATATATATATATATATATATATAATGGTTGGTTGGTTCATTTCTCACACTTCATTTATTGTTGATGGTTGCCAACATTTACTAATGCCATTTTACTCTATCTTTATTTGGAAAAGTGGGTTAGGGTTTGGTAGAACTGAATAAAAAAAACTCAAAGCGTTAAACCTTGTTCAATAAAATTGCTTATGGATAAGTGGGTTCTATTTGGAAAATATTGGTTGTTCTTAACTTTAACTCTTTTATATTTGGGAAAATCATAAAGAGAAAATACTATCTAAATATTGGGAAATATTAGGTAGTCATTTAGAAACTATTTGCATATCAAAGAATCTTCCATTAGAAATATATTATATTAACATCGATAGCATTACATTCCATTGATGGGGACACAACCTTAGTTTCGTTAATCAAATTAATTACATTCTCATAAAAAAATATTTTTCTCGATAACTTATAATTACATCACTCTCTTTTAAGATAACGGAGTAGGATGATGACTTAAGTCAAGTTTCACACTATTCAAGTAACATTTTCACACCTATTACCTGTGGGATTCGAACCTAACCTAGTTGGGTTATTATATTTGACATCGATCGTCTTACACAATTTATTTAGGTATAATTTAAGTGTATTGGCAATGTTGGGCATCTCCATATCCTGAACAACCATATGTTTCTCCTCTACCATGTTCACAGGTAATTGAACATGTACCTGAAGATTAGCTGTGTCCCTTGCTTCCCTCAACCTCTTGTGAAATGATTTCTCAGATTCAGGGTCAAAGACTTGAAGTCTATCCTGGCTTCTGACTCTTTGCATTCAATCGAAGTTCCTGAGAGCAGAGCAAAAATTAAAAGACATTAGACTTGACTAAATAAACAACTAAAGTAAAAGCTAGAAAGTAGTCAATATTCAAGTCCCTGGCAACGATGCCAAAAATTTGTTGCTCCCAAATGCACACGCAAGTATACGTGGTCATACAAGTAATAAAGTAATAAATCGAGTCTCGAACCCACATAGACTTGTGCTAACTGCCTACTTGTCACGACCCCAAATCCTAACCGGCCATGATGGCGCCTATCGTGGAACTAGGCTAGCCGACTACCGCATGTTCGCAATTTCTTTTGAAAATCCCATTCAAGTTTCAAGCATTTCATAAAATATAAATAAAATTACTTAATATAATAGGCCAATTTTATACAGTATTGCCATCCCCAAAACCCATAGCCAACATGTCATGAGCATCTAAGGAAATAATCCAAAATAACTATTATAATACAAAACTTTCGAATCAAAGCTAAATACAACAAGAAGGGAAAACATAGATGATGTGAATGTTGTACAGCTACCTCTATATCCCACAAATTCGGCTCTGCTGCGGAATAAAGACTAATGCTCGATATCTGCTCATGAATATGCAAACAGAGGTGCAGGGAGTAATGTGAGTACGCCAACTCAGTAGTAATGATAATAAATCAAGTCTAAGTAGCAAGGAAACACATAAAACCAATGCCATCAAGTCACAATATACACAACCTTACTTTCCAATAGTATAACATAGATATACGAAATCATCATGCCTTAAAAATCAACTTCAGAAAATGTCCTTTAAAGAATACACATTTTTAACAACTTTAAAACAAAGAATTTGGTATGAAAATGAATGTAAAAAAATCATAAGTATCCCATCGGGCAAAAAAAATATATTTCATAATCAAACCCTCGGGCATGCCTCACAATCATTCAGCACGTCACATTCACTCAGCACCTCACACTCACTCATGCCTCCCAATCACTCGTCACTCGGCACTCGGTGCGCTCACTGGGGGTGTGTACAAACTCCGGAGGGGCTCCTTCAGCCCAAGCGCTAATATCACTCAGCACCTCACCATCACCCTTGGTCCTCGGTAGAACCACTCGAAAGGCCCCTCGGGAGAATTAGTAAAACAGGGTACTCGACCCGAAAACATCATTTTAATGGTCATGTACTGTACATCAGGCTGAGTTTCAAATAAAAACAGAATGCGCAATGATGCTGAGTAAAATCATCAACAAATAATGACGAAAACAGCAGTAGAAAGCCCTCAAAGGTCTAAACAGATCGGCATGAGGCCCTAAACACGGCTTAGAACACAATTTATCATAAGGTTTTGAGTAAATATGCAACTCATTAGTTGCCGCTGAGAGGACCTAGTCCAATCCAAAAATCAGTACGCGCCACATACTCGTCATCCGACATGTGCGCCTTTCTAAAATCAGTGAAAAAATATGTAGACCGAGGTTCCATACCCTCAGGACAAGATTTATAACCATTACTTACCTCTACCGGGCCACAACACTAGTCCGCAATGCTCTTGCCCCTCGAATTGGCCCCCGATAGCTCTGAATCTAACCAAAACCAGCTTAACATCATCAATATATAACCAAGGAACACAACCCGATCAAAAACTATCAAATTACACAAAAATCTCGAAATTCGGCCAAACCCGAGCCCTGGACCCACGTCTCGGAATTCGATAATTTTTATATTATTAGAAACCTCGTCCTCCCACGATTCTACTCATAACAAAGACATCAAAATAGGATCACAATTGCCTACCCAAAACCTCAAAAGAATTTCCAATTCTCCACCCTATTCTTCCCAACCATTTCCTACTCAAATCCTTAAATTTTCAAGCCTAAGCCGAACAAAATAGCATAGGAAAGATGTTAGCAACCAAAGAACTTACCTTTGCTGAAGAATCTCGACTTTCCCTCTCCAAATCGCCTTCAAAGGACTCCTCCCGCATGCAAAATGATGAAAAATAAGAAATTCTCGCGGAGGGCCCTTTTATACTGTTTCTGCCAGTCATTTCCGCTCCTGCGGACCAATAGCCGCACATGCGGTCCCAGGTGCGCACCTACAGAAACTCACTTAACGGTCCAATCCCGCGCTTGCGGCCACTTCTCCGCACTTGCGGCTTCGCAGGTGCGATGCTCCTTCCGCACCTGCGACATCGCAGGTGCGACAAATTCCTCGCACCTGTAGACCACTCCTCACTCAGCCAAATTTTGCACCTGCGGAGCCCAGTCCGCTCCTGTGAAACCGCACCTGCGGCTCTCTTTTCGCAGGTGCAAAAACACCAGCAACAGCAACTTGCAGATTTACCAAAGTCACTCCAAACTTCCCGTTAACCACCCAAAACCATCTCAAGCCCCTCGGGGCCCCAACAAAACCTACCAACACACCTCATAACATCATTCCAACTAAGTCGAGCCTTGGAAACACCAAAAACAACACGAATACACCAAATTTACATCAAATTCAAACATATGAACTTTGAGACTTCCAAATTTCACCAACTACGTCGAAACAAACCAAAACACCTCTGATTGACCTGAAATTTGGCAGACATATCAAAAATGACACTAAAATCCTGCTCTAGCTTCCTGAATTCCATTCTGACCCTGATAGCCTATTTTCCACCGCCGACCGAAAATCGCAAAAAACTAACTTTCACCAATTCAAGCCTGATTCTACATCGGACGTCACAAAAATAATCTTAACACACTCCTAAGTCCCAAATCACCTAACAAAGCTATCCGAGCCATAAAATCCACATTCCGAGGTCGTTCCCTAATAAGTCAACTCTCAGTTGACTTTCTCAACTATTAGGCTAGTTTAAAAGGCTAAATGCCTAAATTCTCACCATAACCACTCCGGACCCAAACCAACTGATCCAACACATCAAAAACAAGATAGCGATATATAAAAAATGCAGAAATAAGAGAAATAGGGTAAATCTCACGGAACGACCGGCCGAGTCGTTACACTACTAGTTTCACCAAGATTATGATTCAGTCGATTCAATCTGAGTTCAAAAGTGTGATTATACTAAGAAATAATTATAACAAGTAACTAATTCATGAAACAACAAAATATTTGTTGTGCATTCAATAGAGACGAATATTCAAGGGTTGTGATCGATTCACCAATCCTATTGCATTTTAATTAACTCTCCATTTCATACAATTCACTTATAGTTGCCAATTAGTCAAATAATTGATCTCTAGTATTATCCCGAATTACTGCTCGCCTATTCAAAATAGATTAACTCCTATATACCTATGGAATTAATCTATTAAGAATGCATTAAAATTAAGATATTCAATTAAGCATGGTGATTAGCTATATTTCTATCCTAACCACAATCCCCCCCCCCCAACCACTCAGAGTTAAGATCACGCCCTCTTCAATTCTTCTCTAGTCTAGACATAGCTTTCCCAAGCATATCACAAATAGTAGGCCATTAAAAAAACCATATATTATCAAATTATAATCAGTGTTAAGTCAACGTCAAACAACAATATCCATGGCTAAATGACAACCCCAGAACTATGAGTTTTAGCCACTCATGATAAGATCAAAACAAATTCACAAGTGTTGAATAATTGAGAATACAAAGAAAAGATGAAGAAAAATTAGATATCCTTGCTCCCGGGATGTTCTTCATGTGTATTTCCCTCAAACTGGCGTCTTCTTTCTCAAAATAGGATTAGGCTTGCTTTTATACGAGTTGGGATGTAACGACTCGGCCGGTCATTTTGAAAGTATTAGCCCCGATCCCCTATTTATTCCTCCCTCTATTTTATTTTGTGTTTACGTGACTTGCCGGGGTGCTTGGTGTCGGGTTCAGGAGAGTTTCAGAGTGGAACGGAATACATAGTCCCTAAACTGAAATTTCAAGTCGTTTGAGTTAACCGTAGTTTGACTTGTTTGAAGACGACTCCGGAATGCAGTTTCGTCAATTTCAATATCTCCGTATGCTGATTTTGGTCGTAGGAGCATGTCCGGATGCCGTTTTAGATGTTTGTAGGTCACTTCAGCGTTAATTGGAAAAAGTAGAAAAGTTGGATGATTTTTGGAAAGTTTGAACGGGAGTGGACTTTTTGATATCAGGATCGGATTTCGATTCTGGAAGTTTGAATAGGTCCCTAATGTCAAATGTGACTTGTGTCGAAAATTAAAGGTCAATCGCACTTGATTTGATAGGGTTCGGCATCGAATGTAGAAGTTAGAAGTTCAGAAGTTCATTAGTCTTGAATCGATGCACAATTCGTGGTTTTAGCATTGCTTGATGTGATTTGAAGGATCGACTAAGTTTGTATGATGTTTTAGGACTTGTTGATATAATTGTTTGAGGTCCAGAGGGCCTAAGGTGTGATTCAGACCATGTTCAACGTATTTTGGAACTTGAAGACTGCTGGTTTTTCCTGGTGCTGGTTTCCTTATATGCGAGAGTGAGAGGGGGATGGCGATCGCGTAGGGTCATTTTGTTAGCTGAGGAAATTTTTCTATGCATTCGCTTGATGTGGGCTGGGATCGCGGAAGGCTGGGCTGCAGTGAATCGCGAAGGCGTGTAGGTGGTCGCATTGACGTAAAAGAATTGAGGGTTTGCAGGTCACGCGTGTTCTTCATTGTGGTCGCATGGGGTGTTACATGATCGTGTAGGTTGGCAAAGGGCAGCAGTACGCGATCGCGTAGCTTGGCAAAGGGTAGTGGTACGCGTTTGCATAAGGGCTTCCACGTTCGCGTAGAAGGCTTTTTCAACTGATGGTAATTTTGTTCTACGCTATCGCGTGGGAATTTCCGTGATCGCGTAGTGTAAACACCTGGGCAGCAGATTAAAATTTCAAAAACGAGGGTTTATATAATTTTTCACCTTTTGGACTTGAGAGCTCGGATTTAGGCGATATTTTAGGATATTTTCAGAGGGATTATTGGGGTAAGAGTTCCTAATGTCACGCCTCGACCTTGGGGAGCGCGGCTGGCACTCAACTAAGACACTTGTACAATGACTTCTACCCAACTCACCCATGAATAACGAGAGTGTGTATATATATATATATATATATATATATATATATATATACACTGAGTGGATTTCATGAACAATGCCAATTCCTTTACCAACAGTACTTCATTAATAATTCCCAAAATATATGAACATAATTATATTCTGAAAAGGGACATGTGATATAAGTACAACACATATAGTTTGACTCTTCCAACACCACAATAAAACTCACACTATGTATATAGAGCCTTAAGATACAGCAGAAGAGTAATATGGAAGTGTCGACGACAAGAGCCTGGCTATACCTCAAGAAGCAAAGTACAATGTCAAGTGACATCAGGCCCGAAGCTAGTAGGGTTCACCTGAACCTGCTGAATAGAGAGTAACTACTGAAGTTATCCGCTGATAAACCACCTGCATCCATTGAAGATGCAGCGTCCCCGACAAAAGGGACGTTAGTACATGTGGAATAGTACTAGTTTGTAAAGCTAAATATCCTCTTTCAAAATAGAATGGCAAGATAATAAAAGGGGAAGACCATGGAAGCAACAAGCAACAATCAATTATATCCAAATACCCAGTTAAAATATAACAATTTTCAAAATACGAAAATAATATATAGTTTTGGTTGGGAGATCATTAGCACCGATATACCACCGTGTTATTAGCACGGAGTCCAATCATGTCCGATCGGCTAGGACGTACTACCCAAAATGGTTCATCAATCCCACATACTACAACCTATTGTCACATGCATGGCCTATTTCCAACTCCACAATACACTAGAACTCATAACCTCTTGCATGAAAGCATAAAAGTAGGACTTACCTAGATAGATGATGGTTTAGTGAGTGGCTTCGATGATTCTTGACGATTGGTACAAGATTGGATGTTTATAATGTTAGGTTTATTACTTCTCTCTCTAAAATGCTCTTACCTCTCTCTAATATCATCATACAATCGCTCCAAAATAATCCACTAAAGGTTATATATCAGAATGGGATCGAGTTATAAAAATAGAAAATGGACCCTCCAAACTCAAGTCTCCGGTCGCAGAATAGATATGCAGTCCGCGACCGCGAAAGTGATTCCAAAAAATTGGATTGGTCTGGACAGGTCTGCGGTCCACAGACCACTTATGCAGCCGCAGAATGGACCACAAAATCACATAACAAAATTCGTCATGCCAAATCTGCGATGGAAAATGCAGACTGTGAAATTGATATGCGACCGCAGAATGGACCGCAAAACGACCTTCAAAATTCAACAAACTCTCTGCTCAACTCCTTGATTATTATGCGGCCTGCGAAACGGTTCTGCAGCCACGAAATAGAGCGCAGAATTGCCTTCTTCTGCCAAAAAATTTCATCCACTCCTCAGTGCATTCTCAACCGAAAAAGTCTGTACCCTCAAACACATAAGTCTACCTAGGCACCACAAACCTCAAATCCCTTGGAGAAATTTTACCGGGCCTTACACCTAACTCGTTTTTGTGTAATTTCTACTAATCTATCTTCCATTTGTTCATCTAATTAAGGATTTGGGTTGAAAAATTTGAGAAAATAGTGTAAAAGTTCTTAGACCGAATTCTTGAGTTTTGAAAGGCGAAATGGGATCGGATTTGAATAATTTTGTATTGTTGGAATTGATATCGAATGTGTGTTCGGTTTTTATAGTTTTGATTGGGTTTCGAGACGTGGGCCCGAATTGACTTTTTGGGGCGATTTTCCAATTTTTTGCTAAAATTATAATTTCATTAATTAGATTAGTTTCCTATAGTTATATTTATAGTATGTAATTGTTTTTGGCTAGACTTGAGCCGTTCGGAGTCAGAAAATTGAGGGAAAGTCCTCCTTATCTATTGCTTGAGCTCGGTTTGAGGTAAGTGACTTGTCTAACCTTATGTAGGGGAATTCCCCTTAGGATTTGGTACTATTGTAACAATTTGTGATATGTGAGGGTTATGTACGCGAGGTGATGAGATCGTACATGGGCTAAATGTTGAAATTCCATGTTTAGCTAAGTAATTTCCTTTTTATGGCTTAACTGAGTTCCTTACCATGTATAATCATCATGTTTAGCCTAATTTCATACGGTGGTATAAGGTTTGTGTGTTGAAACGCATAAGGTGAGATAAGGTGGACTTAAAACGCGTGGCTAGTAGGGGAACTACTAGAAGTCATACGGTGTGATAAGGTGGACTAAAATCCAGGATTCTATTTCGCGAAAATAATTTTTAAAACTAAATATAAAAGCTCCTGTAGTGTTATAAGGAAAGATTGTGATATATTTTACTTTTGAGACTACGAGGCGGTACCTCGGGAATGCCCCCCCTGTTGATTTCCTCTATTTGCTTTATTGTTTGTTGTTGTTTTCCTTAACTTGTAAGATTCTTACTTCTTTTCGTGTTGTAGTTGTTTTTCTTTGATTTCGTACTGTTACCATCCGTGAGTTCTTATTGTTTCACTTCCCTGCCATTTTATTAAATCTTTTGTCTTGTTTCTCATTATTTTCCAATAGGGCCATAACCCGACCTCGCGTCACTACTCTACCGAGATTAGGCTTGGCACTTACTAGGTGTTGTTGTGGTGTACTCATGATACAGTTTTGCACATCTTTTTGTGCAGATCTGGGTACGTCCTACTAGTACACGCACTAGTGAGACGAGCTCAGTTCGGAGACTCAAGGTATACCTGCCGACGTCTGCATACCTCGGAGTCCCCTTTATCCGGTTCCTTTTTCATATTTCTTTATATCTTTATTTATGTATAGGAGAGTTCTGCACAGTAACTAGATCTTGTGACTCGATATCGCCAGGTTTTGGGGAAATTGTAAATGCTAAGTTGTGGAGTTTTTGTATTAAAATTGTTGAGTATTTGAGAGTTTATTTGTTATTTCAGGTATATTCCGCATGTTTGTTAGGCTTACCTAGTCTTAGAGACTACGTGTCATCACGATATCCGACGAAGGAAAATTGGGGTCGTGACATGGGGGGGGGAGGAGTCTTGGCCGAAATAACCTTGTCCCGAGCGAATTAGGAGAACTTTCCCGTCACCAGTGCCTAGGGTAGCGTGGGGCGCTAGCCCTGGCGCTGGGACTTTTTCACTTCTGACTTCTGCACCACAAGTAGCCCCCCACGCTAGCCTGGGCGCTACTCTGTGGAAATTTTCCCATTTCGCTCATTTTTGCCTCGTATCTTGCGCATTTGTCCCATATTACATTCGGATGATTCCTACACCTACAAACATCACAAATTAGCACAAATCATTACATTTCACATCCGAAATCTACGAAACATGAGTGAAATGTGAGGCAATACACATATAAAGATACATACTTTAAGCTAAATATCAAATGCTCTTTTTTTGTTTTTCTCCATTTAATTTCCTTAGAGGAACTTGTCTGGTACTGTAAATTTATTGGGTTATCGGTTAAAACATTAATAAAATTAGGTAAATCACGTCCCGAACTAATAAACCGATAGTCAAATAAAACCAAACGAACCTTTAATCCAATAATCCTATACCACCGACAACCCAATAAGGCTATATATGTGTTTCTTGATGCAGCGTGATATCATTTTGGTAAATTCTTAAACCGAACTAATTACCCATTTATAAATAAATCAAAACCACCCACTGTATACATTCTACTATATGCTAAACTGAGCGCGACTAAATCGCTACAACTTGCAATTACGATGCTAGGTAAAGCCTCTTGACCATAAATTTTATTCGGTTTAAGAGATTAAAAGAGTTGAATCAAACAAATGGCCCTAGATGAGCACAACCATTTTTTGATTGATCTTAAATGTTTTGTACGTTGTGATAGTCTCTGGCCTCTTTCTCGTATTTGCATCCTAACATTGTTGATACTTTATAATATCATTTTATTTGTAATAAGTTTCTCCTATAATGGATTTATGTTTTATGTGCGTTGTCCTACCAATGTATTGAAAAGGAAAATAATATCATAAATAACAAGGTAAAGCAAACTGAAGATCACTAGTATAATTACTTGAATTACAAGAAACACTTGAATAGTTTAAGAAATTAAACATTTAGGAAATTAAACAAGTTACATCTAACTTCAAGAAACTAGGTCGCGTTAAATATCTTCTTGCTTTCTAAAGTTTCCATATTTGTTCTCATAACTGGCTTCGTTAGTTTAGGAAACTCTCTCCTTATTACTATAGGATATAGGAAAACTTAAGTAAATTTTGCTATTCACCTTTCATACGCAGAGCTTAGGGTTTTCTTCTTAAGGTTTTAGTAAACATGATGCTTTGTTCTCACCAAAAATTTGCGGTAGCCACAAAGATGGCTTGCTGCCGGAAGAGGAACATCTCTCAAGTTTCCAATTCCTATGAT
>ML315060.1:0-20550 GCA_005239505.1 Nicotiana paniculata
TCACTTCTATGGTGTTTTCTTGTTGAATCCTTCTGAATTCTCTCTGTGGCTTCAAATACTCTTCAAATTGTGTTGTTTAGTGTCTATTTATATGTTTAGGGCGAACCCTAACCATGTAGGAGACTTCTATTTCAACCGGGAAACACTTAACTCGTCAAAACTCGGACTTGGGCGAAACTGGGGACCCCGGGCGTTTGGGCTCTAACGCCCCCCTAAAGCCAGGGCAGGCCTGGCGTTAGGGCCCTAACGCCCCCCTAACGCCAGGGGGGGCCAGGCTTTATGGGGAAAATGCCCCCCTAACGCCAGGGGGTGCCAGGCTTTAGGGGGCAAACGCCCGGCTATCGCCCGGGCGTCTCCTTTTGCGTATTTTCGACGTATTTGCATCCCTTTAGCTCCGTTTCCATCTCCAATTCACCTACACATAAAATAAACTCCATTAAGCACATAACAAGTGTATTTTTATCATTAAAGAACCTCAAATGTAAGGTATATCACATGCTAGACTATGCAATTTAGTATCGCATCAACTGACCCCGCCATTATGAAAATGCTCGAGGAGATCACTAAGTGGATTGAATATGGGGAAAACAAAATCCAGGAAAATGACAAAAAGGTAGAAACCTACAACTCCGGTTTGACCAAATACTGGGGGCACCACTAATTCTAAAGGGATTGGATTTGATGAAGTTCGTGCAGAAGACTTTCCCCCCAAGTGCGGCTCCAAAGCCCATCCCGAAGAAATTCTGCATGCCCGAAATTCCCAAGTACAATGGGACCACCGACCCTAATGAGCATGTCACTTTTTATAAGTGCGCAATAAAGGGCAATGACTTAGAAGATGATGAGATTGAGTCTGTTCCACTGAAGAAGTTTGGAGAAACTTTATCAAAGGGGGATATGATATGGTACCATAATTTGCCTCCCAATTCCATGGATTCCTTCACCATGCTTGCAGATTCCTTCGTCAAGGCACATGTCGAAGCAATAAAGGTTGCGATTAGGAAGTCGGACCTCTTCAAAGTGAACAAAAGGACAACGAAATGTTAAGGGAATTTGTATTTCGATTCCATATGGAACGCATGGACCTACCCCCGATCGTAGATGATTGGGTTTTCCATGCCTTTACTCAAGGTTTGAATGTACAAAGTTTGATAGCATCACGACAACTAAAGCAGAATTTAATTGAGTATCCAGTAGTGACCTGGGCTGATGTACATAATCGGTACCAGTAGAAAATCAGGGTCGAGGACGATCAATTGGGGACCCCTTCTGATTTCGAGGACGATCAATTGGGGACCCCTTCTGGTTTCGAGGACGATCAATTGGGGACCCCTTCTGGTTTCGTATACCAAAACAGGCCCGCCGACAGAATTCAAAGGGACATCGACAGAGAATCCCGATCAAATAGAGATCGGTATTTACCATACAGCGTAGATCGTCGAAACAATGATCTAGGACATAATCTCGTTTGCAATGATCGCAGATAGAGCTCCCGAAGGCTCACGAGTAAAAGTGGTTTCGGTAAACATGTCGAGCCCACGTAAGCACCACGACTATCAGAATACAACTTCATCTTCGACGCATCAGGTATTGTATCAGCTACTGGGCGAATCACGGATACTAGATGGACTAGACCCATACATAACGATCCAGCTCAAAGGGACCCTAATAAAATTTGCAAATACCATGGTACCCATGGTCATATAATCGAGGACTGCAGACAGCTAAGGGATGAGGTATCCCGTCTATTCAACGAGGGCCACCTTCGAGAATTCTTGAGCGACCGAGATAAAAATCATTTCAGAGACAGGGACGAAAAAATGAAGAATAAACAGGAAGTACCACAACACGTGATTCACATGATCGTTGGTGGCGCCGATATTCCACAGAGGCCTGTATTCAAGCGCACCAAGGTGTCGATCACCAGGGAAAAACAAACTCAAGACTATGTACCGGAAGGGACTTTGTCGTTCAACGACGAGGAAGCAGAGGGGATCTCACAACCCCACAATGATGCATTGGTAATCTCTATTATTATGAATAAAATTCAGGTTAAACGTGTTTTAATTGATCTAGGAAGCTCGGCCAATATTATTCGATCGAGGGTCATGAGAAGCTCGGCCTACAGGATCAGATTATGCCCGCAAGTCGGGTTCTTAATGGTTTCAATATGGCGAGTGAAACTACTAAGGGCAAAATCATCTTTCCAGTAAACGTAGCCGGGACCATTCAAGAAACAAAGTTCCATGTGATCGAGGGCGACATGAGATACAACGCCATGCTCGGGAGACCCTGGATTCATAACATGAGGGCAGTCCCTTCAACTCTTCACCAAGTTCTCAACTTCCCAACACCGGAGGGAGTAAAAACAGTGTATGGGGAGCAACATGCCGCAAAAGAGATGTTTGCGCTCGATGAAGTAATACTAGTATCGACACTCTCATCAACAAAGGGATCGGAGTTCAAAAAAAAGCAGAAAGCTAAATAGTAACCACAGGCACCAGCCTCAACTCAGTCGGAGAAGTAGGGAACAGACGAGGATGATGACTACTGGATCCCTCGATCCTTCATAATTCAAGATGATTCCGACGCCACCAAATCAACAGTCGAAGAGCTGGAACAAGTCATTCTGGTCGAATATCTGCCCGAACGAAAGGTATACCTGGGCACGGGATTAACTCCCGAGCTCAGGAAAAAACTTATTCAATTTCTTTTAGATAACATGGATTGTTTTTCTTGGTCCATATGGATATGATAGGGATCCCACCGGAGATCACTACACATCTACTAAGCTTGGACCCAAGTTTCGCCCAGTAAAACAAAAGAGAAGGCCCTAGTCCGAGGTACATCATGCATTCATCAAGGGCGAGGTAACCAAACTTCTCAAAATAGTATCCATTCGGGAGGTAAAGTATCCCGAGTGGTTAGCAAACGTAGTTGTAGTCCCTAAGAGGGGAAATAAACTTAGAATTTGCATAGGCTATAAGGATTTAAACAAGGCATGCCCTAAGGATTCATTTCCTTTGTCGAATATTGATCTCATGATTGATGCCACAGCCAGCCACGAGATCGTCAATTTTCTCGATGCCTACTCTGGGTACAATCACATAAAAATGAACCCAGAGGATCAGGAAAAGACTTCGTTCATCACTAAATATGGAACCTGTTGTTAACATAAAGCCATTCGGACTAAAAAATGTTGGTGCTACTTATCAACGCCTAGTAAATCGAGTGTTCAAAGAACAAATAGGTAAATAAATGGAGGTTTATATTGATGAAATGCTAGTTAAGTCCCTACGAGCAGAGGAAAATTTGAAACATTTGCAGGAGACCTGCGACATTCTAAGAAAGTACAACATGAAGCTCAACTCGAAAAAGTGTGCATTCGGGGTCGACTCGAGAAAGTTCCTCGGCTTTATGGTATCGAGATCAGCCCCGATAAAATCAAGTCCATCGAAGATATCACGATCGTGGATAATTTCAAGGTCGTACAAAGGTTAACAGGGCTCATAGCCTCCCTAGGTTGATTCATTTCGAGGTCCTCAGATAGAAGCCACCAATTTTTCTCACTTCTTAAGAAGAAGATCAACTTTTCATAGACCCTGGAATGCCAACAATCCATGGAAGAGCTAAAACTATATCTTTCGAGCTCACCTCTACTTCACACCCCGAACGCAGACGAGCAACTCTACCTATATTTAGCGGTCTCGGGGATAGAGGTAAGTGG
This sequence comes from Nicotiana paniculata, assembly GCA_005239505.1. Taxonomy (NCBI): domain Eukaryota; kingdom Viridiplantae; phylum Streptophyta; class Magnoliopsida; order Solanales; family Solanaceae; genus Nicotiana; species Nicotiana paniculata. The sequence continues at coordinate 3,728 of ML315060.1, forward strand.
GGTTTTAGTTTGAGAAGATCAAGGTACACAATTCCCTGTTTATTATGTTAGTCGAACCCTAGGTGAGGCCGAGATACGATACCCATACTTAAAAAAAAATTAGCACTTGCTTTAATAAGCGCCTCTAGAAAATTAAAACCGTATTTTCAGTGTTACCCAATTTGTGTTGTGACTACTGATCACGCCCAACTCTAGTCCTAAAAAGGATAAGCGGTCGGTGCAAATATAATTCGGTCTATAAGTCCGGGGTCGAATCCCACATAGAACTAAGGTTTCGCTATAATTGTTCAATATTGCTAAGAAAAGCAAGTCCAAAAAATTTCCTAATTATTGAGATTATAATATTTATTTCTAACTAATTAACTAAGAAACTAAAGCAGTAAATTAACAACTAAAGATGCTAAGGGTTGGAGATTAAATTTAGGAGGTCTAGAGTTATGATTTCCCCAGCTGTCGGAATCCTTCCCACTATATTTTCTATAATTTTGCCTATGTATTCTCTACTGGTCGTGAGCACTTTAGGTTCCGTAATTCTCTCTCGAGCAATTACAATAATTTACTAGACATATTCACTCGAACTACGCTAGTTGGCTTTATATAACCGCTCATTATGACCACGTCAAGGCTTTGTTCTTTCTAAACCTACCTTTAAACCTGCTGTATTGATTTCTCACATACGTTAAGTGTGACTTTGTTCAAAAACCACCTAAATATATATACTTTCTCAAGAAACACTTAATAAATAGGCACAGTCAATCGATGGCCATTCAATCAACAACAATAAACACGTAGTTGAACAAGTAGAGAAATCCAACGGCTCAATTATATAAAAACATAACAAGAATTTATCCTACAAAAGGTTACATCAAAACCCTAGATAACAAATTAGCTATTCATAATAGTATGTAAAAATACAATACTAAAAGTCATAACCAACAATGAAAAATAAGTAGAGGAAGGAAAAACTCGTAGAAGAATTCCCCGCCTTGCTCCTATTGTGTCTCTGCCTCCTTAGGTCGAATCTCTGTCTCAAATCTGTCCAGTATCTCAAAAATAACGTTCTCCCATGTATATATACCAAGTAGGGTCGGTCCCAAACAATTCTACCTTCTCCTACGCGAGAAAGGACAAGTTTCCAGGCCTGGACGCTCGCGGTCGCGGTATTTTCCGAGTGCAATGTTTCGCGCATTTTTCACCCTGTTCCGTTTGGAATTTGGAAAAACTTAAAACATGAACGTTGTATCCCTTTTAGTTATATTTCCAACCATATGTTATATATCCCAAATGGAGTTTGTATCAAATAGCTATGTCTTTTTTACTAGACAGTGAGCAATATGCCTACTCGAGTCTTCGTTTGTTCTTAACTATCAAATTTGATCCCCAAACACGATCCCGGCTTAATTCCTTGGGCTTTTAATAAGACTTCAAAGATACAAATCACTTGAATTCATTCCATAACATCTACATAGCTCGGAATTACTCCTACAAGGCATAAAACACATAATTAGTGCAAAACACTAGCGATTAAAGCTCAAACTCAATTAAAGTGCAGTAAATTAGAGTGTAATAAGCGACTAAAATACGTAATTATAGCCTATCATCAACTACATATCCCCCTTCGCAATATTTTGCACAAACCTGAACTTTGGGGTCGATTGGCCAAATGGGCCGTCGAGATCAGCGGGTACGATATTGAGTATCAACCCCGAACGACCATCAAGTCTCAATCTTGGTAGACTTCATGGACGACTTCACGCCAGCCCTCGTACCCGAGGTCGAAAAGGAACTATTACTAAAATAGGGTACATCATTGGGGGTATGGACCCTCTTCACAGATGGTGCTTCGAATGTGAAGGGGTCCGGGCTAGGAATCGTTTTGAAGCTGCCAACAGGTTATACAATTAGACAATCTATCAAAACTTCAAAATTAACTAAGAATGAGGCTGAGTATGAGGCCATGATTGCAAGTCTCGAGCTAGCTAAGAGTTTGGGAGAAGAGGTCATCGAGGCCAAATGTGACTCCCTACTTGTGGTAAACCAAGTCAACAGAAATTTTGAGGTTCAAGAAGACCGAATGCAGAGGAACTTGGACAAAATATAGGTGGCTCTACATCGATTTAAAGAATGGACCCTACAACACGTACCTCGAGAACAAAAGAACGAGGCTGATGCCTTTGCAAATTTGGGGTCATCGGTCGAAGACGACGAACTTATCTCGGGGACTGCCGTACAAATTTCGAGGTTAGTAATCGAAGAAGGACACGCCGAAATAAACTCCACAAGTCTGACCTGGGATTGGAGGAATAAGTATATCAAGTACCTAAATAACGGGAAGCTTCCATCGGATCCCAAGGAATCGAGGACTCTACGCACGAAGGTCTCACGATTCACATTGGCTGAGGATGGAACACTGTATAGGAGAATGTCCGATGGAACATTGGCGATATGTTTGGGACCAGGAGACACCGATTACGTCCTACAGGAAATTCACGAAGGCACTTGCGGAAATCATTCCGGTGCCGAGTCATTGGTTTACAAAGTCATTAGAGCAGGATATTATTGGGTCGATATGGAAAAGGATACAATAGAGTTTGTTCAAAAGTGCGACAAATGTCAAAGCTATGCGCCGATGATTCACCAACCTAGGGAGAAAATCTAGTCAGTCTTATCCCCATGGACATTCATGAAATGGGGAATGGATATCGTCGGCCCTCTCCCATCGGCCCCAGGTAAAGCTCAATTCATTTTGTTTATGACTGACTACTTTTTTAAGTGGGTTGAAGCACAGGCCTTCGAGAAAGTCAGAGAAAAAGAAGTCATAGACTTCATTTGGGACCACATTGTATGTCGATTCGGGATGCCTGTCGAGATCGTATGCGACAATGGGAAGCAATTCATCAGAAGTAAAGTGACAAAATTTCTCGAAGACCACAAGATTAAAAGGATTTTATCAATGCCCCATCATTCTAGTGGGATTAAACAAGCCTAATCGACAAACAAGACCATCATTCAAAATCTAAAGAAAAGATTGACGGACGCTAAAGGAAAATGGAGAGAGATACTGCCCGAGGTTCTTTGGGCGTACCACACAACGTCGAAATCTAGTATGGGAGAAACACCATTATCTTTAGTCTATGGTGTCGAAGTGCTGATCTCGGTTGAAGTCGGGGAACCTAGCCTTAGGTTTCGATATGCAACGGAAGAGTCAAATCACGAGGCTATGAATACAAGCCTTGAATTTCTCGATGAAAGACGAAAAGTCGCCCCCGTTCGAATGGCCGCACAGAAACAACAAATCGAAAGGTATTACAACTGAAGAGCCAATCTTCGACACTTTAAAATCGGAGACTTAGTTCTGGGAAAAGTCACCCTCAACACTCGAAACCCGAACAAAGGAAAACTTGGCCCGAACTAGTAGGGACCATATCATGTCCTCGACATCATCGTAAAAGGATCCTACAAGCTCGACACGATGAATGAAGGAAATTATCAACTAATTAGGAACATATCACTCCTCAAACGATATTACTGCTAAGGTACGATCGAAGACATCGAGGGATTCTTCAACACAAAGTCCTTAGGTATGAAAGCACGCATTGCACTCTTTTTTCCTTAGACCGGTTTTTGTCCCAAATAGGTTTTTCCGGCGAAGTTTTTAATGAGGCATCCATTGTTCTTGCTAACTTAGAGCTATTCAACAGTAACCGAGGCTTCTTTACAATCAAACTCGAATGTTGGGGGCATCACCCTCTAATGCCAACTTCGTTGTAAGGAAAGTACTTCGTGTCAATAGGGTTTCGATAGGTAAATTTTGTAAGGGCTTAACGATCGAATGAGCCGTGCCCATGTAGGTTACTCGAGCCCTAACATGTACGCATGTATAATCATCTATTAAGAGAAGAATTTTTCCCTTGATAAATATTTCATGCCTTAGAAAAATTTTACTTTACAATTTCATACTCTTTATTAATTGTGCAAACATGCTTAAGGGTCAATCACAACTGAAGTTTGGACAACTAACTCTACACTCGGGGACTGCCGTCCGAAAAATAGGCGTGATGGAAGTATCAAAACCTCAAGATCGTAAGACCTTAAAAAGGCAATCCTTGAATTTTATAGGCCACTGCCTCTCCACTCGGGGACTGACACTTCGAAAAAGTTTGAAGTGTAGCGGGAAAACAAGACCAAGAGGCAAATCCCGCTAAAAAGGCTACGGTCAAATAAACATGGTTCGGAGACGTTCAATTTTCGTTATAAAACAGGCCTTCGAATATTTTCAAAGATCGGTTAAAAAGGCTACCCTCGGCTAAATTACTAAGGGTTTCGATAATATCGACTCTCGAAAACCCTAATGGGTGCAAAATTGTGCGAACTCTCGAACAAATTCTTTATTTCATGCTAAGGCAATACAAAAAAAGGTGTTAGATAATATCAACCCTTGAAAACCCTATTGGGTACATAATTGTTCTAGCTATCAAACAAATTCATTATTTCATGCTAAGGCATAACAAAATTTATATAAAACTTTTCAAGCCGAGAAGGGGAAAATAGCTATTCTTTTCTACAAAGGCCATATCGGCCTAATTCAAGATCCTAAGGGCCATTTTATTTTTTGAGTTCGAGAAATCATCCTTACTCAACTAGAACCTAAGGTTCAGCCTACTTCGAGTTCGAGCAAGTACTCACTCGACTATACAAACTACATTATTTCGGATTTGATCAAATTTCCTAAGCCTCGAACTTATGAATGGAATTTTCATAAGGCATGAATGAAACAAAATTTCATAAGGCAGAAATGAAATAAAGACAAGTCACAAAGAAAAGAGATCTGTATATATATATGAGGATATTTACAAGGTCCGATCAGGATCCTACATAAAAGATCAAAATGAAAAATCCTAAGTTTCCTAATTTTCTCTGGGGCAAGCTTCTTCTCCATCGGGGCACCCTGCTCCCAGAACTGCTCTCGCTCCTGGCGTCATAATCATCATTGTCGAAGGAGGCCATTGCCTTAGCATCAGCTTCGAGTCCTTTGGCCTTTTCTATCTCGTCAGTGAGATCAAAACCTGGAGCATGGATCTCCTCGAGGGTTTCCCTCCGAGATTGGCACTTGACGAGCTCGGAAACCCAATATGACCAAGTTTGGGTGGCCTCGACAGTTTCTCTTTCTTGGGCTTGAGAAGCTTCAACATCAGACCAGTAGACAGCCATGATCGACTACGCATCGACCTTAGCCTTTTCAGCCTCAGATTTGGCCTTTCCAAGTTCGGTGGCCAACCGAGCCTCGAGCTCCTCTATTTTCTTGGCCTGTGCCAAGCTCTTCTATTTCATGCCCTGGAGATGACTTTCAGCTGATGACAACTAGGCTCGAGCATCTTCCTTATCTAAGGCAAGGCAATCCATTTTTTGCTTCCATGTCAGGGTCTCCGCTTTCATCGCATCAACCTCTCCTCGAAGCTGCTCGATCCTCTTGAGCTTCTGCTGGACCTGTGAGTTTGAATTATTATCCACTATTCCCAAACCGATGTCGTAAGCTTCTAAGATTTTTATTACCTGCCCAGTTAGGCCGGTCTATTCTTTCTGAGCCGCGACTAGCTCAACCCGTGGATCTTTGATCTCTTCTTTTTTTTTTCCCACTGAGAAGCTTAAGGGCATTCCTCTCCTTAGTAAGCCTTTAAATGTCGGCCTCGTACTGAATCAGTTCCACTCGAGACCTAGAAAATGCCTCATGATTAAGCACCGAGGCCTACACGGACAAAAGGAATAAAATTAGTCAAAGAGAAAAAGACAAGTATCATTCAACAAGGGAAGTCAAGGCTTACCCGATATAAGGCTTGTTGTGCCCCATTAAAGAGGCACATTGCTCCCACTTTGTCCACCAGGGCCTGGTCTTCCTCCGTGACCAAACCCGAAGATAACTAACCACCCCTATGAGGGCATCAAAAAACTAGAGCATCCCCCGGGATGGAGACGATGATCGTTCGTTTCATCCAGGGACAGACGCTGGGGGTCGGGAACTGATCGATCAATCTGAAACTCAAGGAGGTACTACACTAGTCCTTCCTCAATATTTCCAAGTCGCTCAGACCGGCGACATCCTTGATTCTGGCAAAATAACTAGGGAAGGGGTCTTCCCCTCCATGGGTTCCTTCTACATCGTGAGTCCTCATGGCTTGGGCCTCCCGAATCGTTTCCTCGGAAAATGAAGGGAGGGGCAGCGAGTCTCCAATTTTTATTACCCCAAGTGGGTCTCTTGGGGAATTCTTTCATCTCGAGGAGCCTCGAGACAAACCTCCATGGTCGGTTCCGCTACTTATTTGCCTCGAGACGAGGCACTCTTAGCCTTTTCCAACTCGGGGACTCCACCCGAGTCTCCTCTCGAGGCCCCGTCAGCTCGGGGCAGATTATTTTTGGCTCCTACCGGCTCGGCTGCTTTCTGAGCCTCACTATTCGTCTTTGTTCGAGCCACCAGCCCGGAGCCATGTTCCTCTTCTTCTTCTTCCTCCCTTAGAATTCGAATTGACTCCGCAGGTATGGGGACAATGTCCTTTTTCGGCTTACAAGCCACCCTTTTCATGGACTCTGGATCCTCAGAGGTTGAGGTCATTTTTCTCTTCTTCTTCTTTACCTGCTTCGGGACCGAGGGAAAAGTCCCTTCCTCCCTAGATGGGGGCCTCATGACTGCATCTTTGCCAAGGCCTACAGGAAAAAAGATTGAATAAGCGTGGGAAAAACGTTTTAACAAAATCATCAAGTACATAAAAAGGGCTTACCATGATTTTTGGCTTCCCATCGGCCCTTTGATAAGTCGCGCCATGTGCGTTCAACATATGTCGAGGTCGAGACTAGGTCCCTGACCCAGCTTTTAAGGTCAGGGATGGCACTGAGCATCCAGGCGACAACTACATCGAAAAATGGCATCAATAAGAGAAAGAGGAGAAGCAAAGTAACAAATAGAAACTAATAATGGGATCGTACTTACGTTACATATTCCACCTCTCGGGGAATGGCATCTTCTCGGTCGGAATCAGGTCCGAGGTCTTCACCCGGACAAACCGACTCATCCAACCTCGATCCTTGTCTTCGTCTATGCTGGAGATGAAAGTTTTGGTGGCTCAACGCTGGAGCTTTATTAACCCACCTCGGTAAAGCCGGGGACTGTATAACCTGATGAGGTGGTCGAGAGTAAAGGGGAGCCCGTCGACTTTGCTCGAGAAAAATCAGAGCAATATGACGACCCTCCAGAAGGATGGATGAATCTGACCGAGGGTCACCTGGTACTTTTTGCAGAAGTCCACGATGATTGGGTCGAGACGACCCAATGTGAAAGGGTAAGTGTAAACACTCAAGTACCCTTCCATATGGGTGGTAATAGCCTCCCGTGGGGCCGGTATCACAACCTCTTTGTCTTACCAGTTGCAATCCTTCTTCACTTTCTTGAGGAAACTCTCAGGTATCGAGCATATATATCTCGATACCGGCTCACAACGACTGGGAACCGACAAAGTTTTCTCGGTCTTAAAATTGGAGCTGAGAACACACCCCCTAGGAATACATTCCTCAAGGCGTAGTTCCACCGGCGCTTTCCCGCTGGTCGGTTGAGAGGATGAAGCAATTTCCTTTTGAGGCACAGTTTTTGACGATTTTGCCATTTGATTTTGGAGTTAAAGATAGACGAAGATGATAAGATTTGGTATTTTAAGAAGAGGTTAGCGGTGAAACTTGTAGATTTGCAGATGAAGAACTTGAAAAACTTTGAAGGTTAAAGCAGAAAAGATTAAAGGTAAAGTTTGAAAGAGTGTATAAGAGGCCTATTTATGGAATTCAGGGTGATGGTTCAAATTGCTAGTGGCCGACCATCAACTGACACACATTAATAAACTGGGAACCGTACCGACGGGACGTTTTGGTCACTTATGTCGCTTACGTCATAGTGATGACGTCATGACAGGTCGAGGTAAAAATCGAAGGCTCAATTCGTTTCTTGTCATTACACTCCAAAAAATGAGGGGACTATCTGTATACGATTAAAATCAGGCCCACCTGATTTTACTGATTAACCGAGACCAGGGTGATGGATTGAAGATCGATCCCATAATAGATCAGATCGAGGCAAGAGGATGAGATACCGAGTTCGGGATTCGAGGTACCTGTCGAGATCGAGACCACTAGTGATCAAGACCAAATGAGACAGACATCAAGCAAGACCGAAGATAGCATAATAACAGAAAGGCGAGATATTCGTGACTGGTCGGAGATCATGGCGGAAATTTCGGAAAGGATCGAATCAAGAACGATTGTTTAGCTAATCATGGGTTTACTTCTGTAATTAGAATTGTACCGTAAGTAAAATTCCCCTATTATATAAAGAGGAGTTCTAATCATTTGTAAGAGACATCATTAACATATATCAAAGCAATATAACACTCGCTCTCGCTTATACTATCTTGTTCATCAGTTTACTTTCTACTTCATTATTTTAGTATCAGTCAGTTCGAGGACACACTAGCTCGAGGGCCGAATAACATTCCAACACTGGTTTGCTCTACTTTATTTTCAATTTCTGTTATTTATCAGCATATTTATCAATTGATACTAGGTAAAATCACATATCCTTTAAATCACATTATAAATTTAATTGTTATCCGATTTTAAGGGTAAACACATATATTTACCTTTAATTTATTAAATGGATATTCAATCTCATTTTGGTCATGGGACCAGAGAAAGAAAAAGGAAAAAGTTTCCACTCTCAAATTCTAAAGCATTCAATAATCATGTGATTAGATAGAGAAAATTTAAAAAGTAGTCCTACGAGGAATTTCATTTCCAATCACATGATAACGGAGAGGCGGTGTTAATTTCCTCATCATCCTTTCTAGACTAAATGAATAGAATTTAAAGCATAATAGATCACAGAAAGATTGGGGAAAGATTTAATGTAACAATAATGATAAAATTCTCCCATTACAGCGTCATAGTTATTTTCCTCACCCAGTCCAAATAGAAAATAAAATCAAATAGAAGTATCAAGTCAGCTGCGGATATTGCATCATAAAATGGTAAAATCCGGAGTTCAATCATTATCTTTCTTCTACAAATTTACATAGAGATTATAAAGAAACATTTAAAAGTTGCTAAATTTACACTAATCCATTGTACAAGATAGCTACAACAGTTCAGGGGATGGTACTAGTGGTTAGATAGAGTGTGAATAAATACATAAGAGAAATGAATAGGTCTAATTGACAAGTCCTATACCCGGGCCAGAATTGATGAATGTCCACCACAGTTCACAAGATTACGAGCATTAGCAAGCCTACCTGAGAACAGAATAAGACCTTCGCGGCTTAATAGATTAGCCCACCTCTCTCCCAACAACAAGGCAGAATACTACTCCTTGTACTGTTCGTGTTCTCTCAACCAAGAATCTCCCAAAATAGTACCAAGCTTCGTCCCTTTCTGATGCTTGTAAAGATGCCAATGATTGTTCATCAAAACATACATAACAACCATCCAAGCAGCTTATTGCAGTAGTCGGTGATAAAGATGATAAGTTTCGGGACACTGCCATCCGGAGGTGGTGCCATTTGCCACTGCAATTCAACTTGAACGATAAGTTCCCAGAAGATTTCACTAGCGCCATCGATCACCCTCTTGATGAGATCCCTTGTGTCACGACCCCAAAACACCCGTTGTGATGGCACTTGTCGTGGAATCAAGCAAGCCACACATTTTGTTGAAGTAAGATTGTTTTTCAGAAAAAATGTAAATTAAGTAGTAAAAGTATCAACAATAATCCATTTAAAAGTTTAACATCATTAAAACATCATTTAAAAACCAAACTCAGATCTAGTGTCACCGAGCCACGAGCTACTATAAATACAATGTCAAAATGTAAGCTGACATAATGTTGTCGGAATAAAATCGAAATACAATAGGAAGATAAAGAAGGAGAAATCGAGGCTGTGATCGCCAACTGCTACCTCGAAGACTCCAGGGAACTCTGTCAGCCAATCAACCACTGCTACCGGGCCTCGATGAACCTGGATATGCACACAAGGTGCAGGGGGTAACGTGAGTACACCAAACTCAGAAGTAACGAACCCAAACTACGGGCTGAGAGGTAGTGACGGACTAAACCTCTATAATTGTAATGAAAACAATACACAGAATTTAGGCATGTTCACAGTTTTAACAGATAATGAAAACAGAATATGACCGACATGATAAGTAACCCAGGTATATCTCAGTACTCTACATGCCAATGTATAAACAATGTGGAAATGCACCTCGTGCTCACAACTCTCACATCGAAGTCCACTCAGTACTGTACATGACTCTCGACCCCAGGGAAGATCCATCCCGGATAGTACACAAACACCGATGATCGTAGTCACTCAGTACTGAGGAAAAATGCCGATCCAGCCCCACGGAGAAGATCCATCTCCGGAAGACAACACTCGGACAAGATCCATGTCCAGGGACGATCATCCCTCGTATATCATCAACTTCGGACAAGATCCATACCCAGGGAAGATCCATCCCTCAATATCAATGCGCTCACTAGGGGTGTAAAGACTCCGGAGGGGCTCCTATTAGCCAAACGCTATATCAAGCCAACGAATGCATGATCAGAGTATCACTGCTGTGTGCAGTCCGATCTCATAACTTTCTCAATAACAGGCTCTCGGCCTCACCCAGTCATTACTCTCCAGTCACGCTCACATGGGCTCACAGATGCATGAACTAGCCCGAAATAATGATAAATATATAAAATCAATAATTACCGAGACTGAGGCATGAAATGATATGCTATGACACAACTGAATATACAAAATCAAATAAACACATAAGGAAACAGCAATATACGTCCACTCGGGTCTCAGTATTTTCGGCGCGAAGTCCTAGTATTTGACTTAGTATGATTTCTAGCATGTTCACATTAACCACATCAATAAAAGTGCGGATATCAATCNGTAGAGTATTCTTGTTGCCAATTATCCATTTAAAGGATAGTAGTGCGACGTGTTGTTTTCCTCATCCCCGAGCCCTTAAGAATTCACCCCTTCCGTGTTGTTTATCTTGGCCGCCTCTAGATCGAACCATTGTCTGCAAAGATAGTCAATGAAAGCTCATTAGTATTTGGTAATCAATGAATCATTGGATGAAAGCATAAATAGGTTGCAGAAGGTAAAACAGACTGGACCGCTGTCAGCGGAAAAAGAAGCGTTGCAGCGGATATGCCACCATTAACAGTGAAAAATGGGGCGCGGTCGCGAGAGGCTGGGAAATAAACTACCCAGTCTCTGAAAATCACGCACAGCTGACCACGGAAAATNTGGTGCTGTGGGATGGGCCAGACCACAAATCACTCGGTGCATGCCTGCACGCCCATCACTAGGCATGTGCGTCACCTTAATTATAGTCATATATCATATAGTTCGGGGTTTCGAACCCTCAGAACTAAGTTTGAAAACGTTACTTACCTCAAAACCAGCTAAAATCCTAGCCCTCAATGTCTTTGCCTCTAAACTCGGCCTCCGTTTTCTCCAAATCTACCGAAAATCAAATTTATATGATTAATATATACCAAGGAACGAAACCCACTCGAAAATTATAAAATTCACCCAAAAATCTCGAAATTGGCCAAACCCGACCCCCAAGCCCACGTCTCATAATTCTATAAAAATCACATCACAAGAATCCTCATCCTCCCACGAGTCTATACATACCAAGAACATCAAAATCGGACCTCAAATGACCCCTCAAATCCCCGATTAAAGCTCTCCAATTACAAGCCCTAATTCTCCAATTTTTGTCGCTAATTTCCATTATTTTCACCACCAATCAGTCAAATAATCACATATAAACGAGTTTTAAGTCCAAAAGTCTTACCTCCACGAAGAACCCTCGAATTTCCTCTTCAAAACCCTCCAAAAAGCTTCAAACCCGTATAAAAATGGTGAAAAAATGACCAAAATTCGCTAAGGGTTCTATTTATATGTTCTGCCCAGCGATGACCGCACCTGCGGCTTAATTCTCACACCTGCGACTCCGCAGGTGCGGTCAATCCTTCGCATCTGCGGTCTTCCTCCCCTTAGCCATTTCCGCTTCTGCGACCCCTCGTCCGCTTATGCGGACTCGCACCTGCGGTCCCCTATCCGCAGGTGCAGAAAAACTAGAAGGCTTCACACCAACAGTTCCAAAATGCCAAAAACCATGCCGATAACCATCTGAACTCATCCCGAGGCCCTCGAGACCTCAACCAAAAGTACCAACAAGTCATAAATGATCACCCGGACTTAGTCGAACCCTCGGAACACCCAAAATAACACCGAAACATCAAATCAACCCATGATTCAAGCCTAAGGATTTTCAAACATTCCAAAAATCACCAACGTTGCCGAAACTACCCAAAACTCGTCCGAATGTCCTGAAAATTTGCACACACATCCAAAATGACGCTACGAACCAGTTCCAATTTCAAAATTCCATTCCAACCCTGATAGATAATTTTCCACTGCCGACCGGAAATTACCAAAAACTCAATTTCGCCAATTCAAGCCTAATTCTACTCCGGACCTCTAAACCACATTTCGAACATACTACTAAGTCCTAAATCACCTAACGAAGGTATCTGAGGCCTAAAATACGCATTCCGAGATCGTTTACCTAATAGTCAACTTCCGGTTGACTTTTCCAACCATAAGGCCAACTTAAGAGACTAAGTGTCTCAATTCTCACCACGACCACTCCAGACCCGAATCAACCGACCCAACACATTGTAAATAGGCTAAGAAATACATGACAAAGAAGAAACAGGGGAAACGGAAAAAATCTCACGGAACGACCGGTCGGGTCGTTACATTCTCCCCCTCTTAAGGAAACGTTCGTCCTCGAACGGGTCTAGAAACATACCTGGAGTCTCAAATAAGTGAGGATATCTGCTCAGCATTTCCCCTCAATCTACCAGGTTGCCTCCTCCACCGGCTTCCCTCTCCACTGTACCTTTACTGAAGTTATATCCTTAGACCTCAACCTTCTGACCTGTCGACCCAAAATAGCCACTGGCTCTACCTTATATGAGATATCATCCTCAAGCTGAACCGTGCTAAAGTTCAAAACATGAGACGGGTCACCAACATACTTCCGAAGCATGGAAACATGAAACACCGGATGAACACTCGATAAGCTGGGTGGCAAAGCAAGTCTATAATCCACCTCTCCAACCCTCTGAAGCACCTCAAAAGGCCCAATGAACCGGTGACTCAACTTCCCCCTCTTTCTGAACCGCATAACACCCTTCATGGGTGACACCTTCAGTAGCACCTTCTCCCCAACCATGAAAGATACATCCCAGACCTTCCAATCCGCATAACTCTTCTGCCTAGACTGCGTTGTGCGAAGCCGCTCCTGAATCAACTTCACCTTATCCAACGCATCCTGTACCAAGTCTATGCCCAATAGCCTAGCCTCACCCGACTCAAACAAACCAACCGGAGATCTACACCTCCTACCATATAAAGCCTCGTACGGAGCCATTTGGATACTCGACTGATAATTATTATTATATGAAAACTCTGCGAGTGGCAGAAACTGGTCCCATAAACCCCCAAAGTCAATGACACAAGCACGCAACTTGTCATTTATAGTCCGAATAGTGAGCTCTAGTTGCCCGTCCGTCTGAGGATGAAATGTTGTGCTCAACTCGACCTGAGTACCCAACTCTCTCTGCATGGCCCTCCAAAGCTGAGATGTGAACTGAGTACCTCTGTCACAAATGATAGTGTTGACCCAAGTCACTACATGGTTTTGAAGATTGACAAATGCCTACCCAGTTGAACCAGGTCCATCAGGGCAAACGTCTCAAACGAACCAATTGGCACAAAAACCGTACATGCACAGGAGATAAACGTGATCTGTGAATTATCCATAAACTAAGAGGTTGTCTCCTAATGCGAAAATGTTGCAAATTGATAAGCGATTAGAATTCGAGTTCAGGAAGGACATAAATAAAGGAAGGAAGTTGAGTTAAACACAAACTCTACCACCAAGGAAGAGTTGCATTAGAACTAAACAAGAACATCTCAACTTCTGGCGCTATATAATGTTTAAGTATTCCTATTGAAGAATAATTCGCACACAGACAGAATTGAAGCAAGAACTGAAGGCAAAATAACTAGAGAAATTTTGCAAGCAGAATCCTTGTGCGATACAAAGGCTACTGACCAGCTAGAAGAACCAGTTCCATCAGTTTGTCTTTCGAGTCTAGTTGGTTGTAGTAGGTGATTTAATATTGTATCTTTCAGTTTATTAGAAGCAATTGTAATAGGTACACGTTGTTCAATTTAGAGTTAACTNCGAGGAGTAGGTCGTGGTTTTTTCACCTTTTGAGCAGGGTGTTTTCCACGTAAAAATCTCTGTGTTTTTACTTTACTGCATTTATTATTCCGCACTAGTAGAAGTTGGAACACCAAGAAGAACCAGGTTCTTCTATTGAGACGGCACTCAAAAAATTGGACACCACACAAATCACCCCCCTCTTGTGTGGTATTGACGTATAAAACATCAGATAGAAACTGGAACACCATGCAACCGGATAATCTCCCTGATATAAATCTCAACTAACCACTCCGAAGAATAAGTAGTACCAGGAGGAATGAAGTGCGCGGACTTGGTCAACCGATCCACAATGAACCATATAGCATCGAACCTCCTTGAAGTCCGTGGGAGCCAACTACAAAGTCCATCGTGATCCGCTCCCACTTCCACTCCGGAATATCCAACCTCCGATGCAACCCACCTGGCCTCTGGTGCTCATACTTGACCTGCTGACAGTTGAGACACCGAGCTACAAACTCAACAATATCCTTCTTCATCCGCCTCCACCAAGAATGTTGTCTCAGATCCTGATACATCTTCGCGGCACCCGAATGGATGGAATACCCCGAGCTATGGGCCTCTGCTAGAATCAACTCTCGAAGCCCATCCACATTGGGAACACAAATCCGACCCTGCATCCTCATAACCCCATCATCACCAATAACTACATCCCTGGAATCACCTCGTCGGACCCTATCCTGAAGAACGAGCAAGTGTGGGTCGTCATACTGGCGCTCTCTGATTCGGTCATAAAGAGAAGACCTGGAAGCTACACGAGCTAGTACCCGACGGGGCTCTGATAAATCTAATCTCACCAACTAGCCTGCTAAGGCTTGAACATCAAGTGCTAATGGTCTCTCTACTGCGGGAAGATATGCTAGACTCCCCAAACTCTCTACTCTGCGACTCAAGGCATCGGCCACTACATTGGCCTTCCCCGGATGATATAGAATAGTGATATCATAGTCCTTGAGAAGCTCCAACTATCTCCTCTGACGCAAATTCAGATCCTTCTGCTTAAACATATGCTGCAGACTACGGTGATTAGTGAAAACCTCACAATGCACCCCATATAATTAATGATGCCAAATCTTCAAGGCGTGAACAATGGTTGCTAGCTCGAGATCATGCACTGGGTAATTCTTCTCATGAGTCTTCAATTGGCGCGAGGCATATGCAATCACCCTACCCTCATGCATCAAAACACAATCGATTCCTATCCTCGAGGCATCGCAATATACAGTATAAGAACCTGAAGCTGATGGAAATATTAACACTGGAGCTGAGGTCAATGCAGTCTTGAGCTTCTGAAATATCTCCTCACTCTCGTATGACCACCTGAACGGAGCACCCTTCTGGGTCAATTTGGTCAAGGGCGAAGCAATAGAAGAAAACCCCTCCACAAAGCGACGGTAATATCATGCCAAACGAAGGAAGCTCCTAATCTCCGTAGCTGAGGACGGTCTGGGCCAACTCTGCACTGCCTCTATCTTCTTCGGATCAACCTGAATACCTTCACTGGACACCACGTTCCCCAAGAAAGCTACTGACCCAAGCCAGAACTCACACTTGGAGAACTTTGCATAAAACTTCTCCTTCCTCAATCTCTGTAAAACAATTCTCAAATGCTGAGCGTGCTCCTCCTGGCTACGAAAATATACCAGGATGTCATCAATGAACACAATAACAAAAGAATCCAAGTACGACTGAAACACGTTGTTCATTAAATGCATGAACATTGCTGGGGCATAGGTCAGCCCAAAAGACATCACCATAAAATCATAGTGACCATAACAAGTCCTGAAAGTTGTCTTGGGAATATCAGAATCCCGAATCTTTAGCTGATGATACCAGGATCTCAAATCAATCTTAGAGAACACTCTGGCTCTCTGAAGATGGTCAAAAAAATCATCAATACAAGGTAAGGGATACTTATTCTTGATTGTAACCTTGTACAACTGCCTGTAGTCAATGCACATTCTCATGGAACCATCTTTCTTCTTTACAAATAACACCGGTCCACCCCAAGGCGACACACTAGGTCGAATGAACCCCTTATTTAGGAGTTCCCGGAGCTGCTCTTTCAATTCCTTTAACTCCACTGGTGCCATACGGTACGGTGGAATAGAAATAGGCTGAGTGCCCGGCACCAAATCGATACCAAAATCAATATCCCTGTCAGGTGGCATGCCTGGCAGGCCAACAGGAAACACGTCCGGAAAATCACGGACCACAGGAACAGAATCAATAGTGGGAGTTGATCACGCTCAACTATATCTTCTATAAAGACTAAACGGGCGTTGCAAATATAATTATGGGGTATTAGGCCCAAAGTCGATCCCACGAGGAATTGAACGTATCAATTGAATTTATTGAATACTAAACTGATGTTTAATCAATTTTCTTAAGACTTTTGAATATCAAGTTGTGTTGTTTAA